>CM053036.1:34436801-34476801 GCA_028564925.1 Lithobates sylvaticus | reverse complement strand
GCCAAAAACTTAAACATTGCTTCCTTCTTCTATGACGATTTCAGAGCCTTTTCTGTACAGAACACCCCCTGAAATCTAATTGTCTGGTTGTGTAATTGGCTTACTGCTTTTTCCACAATTCTACACAAATTTAGAAGTCAGTTCTGAGGCGTCCTACTGCATTGGGAATTTCCTTTTTGCTTAGGCATTTTCTAAGTGAGGGCGACGCTCCTTTTATAATGTTAAGATTGCTTGGGTGACAATAATGAAGGCAAATACTCCCATGTAGCTGTCTGTAAGAATCATTTTTTTTTTTTTAATTTTAAAGCCCAACCCCATTATTTGAAAAAAAAAACGACCCTTGCGGTGCCTCTCTGTAAGGTAAACCAGATTCCCAGCACCAGAAAACTAGTGCAGGCTTTTGCTCATGTTCGTGCTTGTGTGCTTTGCTCACATGCTAATACTTCTAGGCAAAGAGGCAATAGATGTATTATTCAAGTTCATTGTGTTCGCATTCATGTGCACACTCGCACACGCACATGTACGCATGCACATATAAATTAGTGTGCGTACTTGGCACCCAGTTGCCAATTTAAACTGGCCTGTCACAATGAGCAGTTACTTAATGGTTTTCAGCTTGTACCTGATCCATTTAACCTGCTTACCTGTGTATGACCTGGCTTTCTCCTGGACTTTGCCTTTGCTCCTGCGTTAACCTTGTTCACCTGATCTCTCGGACCTCGACCGGTTTCTGTACTGTGCTGATTCTGTTACCAACCTTGGTCTGATTCCTGGACTTGCTCTGCCTGCTGGCTCGTTCCCTTGTTGCCCGGCTGAGGCTGGCACCCCCACTACAGCACCTGACCCCCCTCTACAGCCCCTGACACACCCACTACAGCACCTGACCCCCCTCTACAGCCCCGGACACCCCAGAAGGGAAAAAGGGTATTGCTCCACTTTAACCACTTGCTTATTGGGCAACCCCCCTCCTGCCCAGACCAATTTTCAGCTTTCAGCGCTGGCACACTTTGACAATTGCGCAATCATGCTACGCTGTACCCAAATTAAATTTTTATAATTTTTTTCACACAAATGGAGCTTTCTTTTGGTGGTATTTAATCACCACTTGGGTTTTTATTTTTTGCTAAACAAACAAAAAAAGACAGAAATAAAATAATAAAAAAAAAAACATGTTTCATAAGTTTGTTATAAAATTTTGCAAATGGGTAATTTTTATTCTTCATTGATATTCGCTGATGAGGCTGCACTGATGGGCAATGATGGGCTGCACTGATAGGCAATGATGGGCTGCACTGATAGGCACAGATAAGTCGACACTGATAGGCACAGATAAGGCAACACTGATAAGACGGCACCGGTGGGCACTGATAAGACGGCACCAATGGGCACTGATAAGACGGCACTGATGGGCCCTGATGGATGGCACTGATGGGTGGCACTGATGAGTGGCACTGATGAGAGGCACTGATGGATGGCACTGATGGGCACTGGAAGGTGGCACCGATGGGCACTGATGGGCACTGGAAGGTGGGACTGATGGGCACTGGTAGGTGGTATTGATAGGCAGCACTGGTAATGAGGCACGGATTGGTGGCACTGTGGGCACTGATGGGTGACACTGGGCACTGATGGGTGACACTGTGGGCACTGATGGGTGGTAACTGTGGGCACTGGTAGGTGGCACTGGTGGGCACTGGTTTTAGTTTTCAAGATATCCTGTGTGAGGCATTTATTGCTTTAGTAAGACTATTGGTATATAAGTCTATACCTAACACTGTATTGATTGCCTCAATGTTGTAAGATTATTTCTTTTAAACTCCTAATAAAAACATTTTGTGATAAAAAAAAAATTTAGCTGGATGAAATTCCACTATATGTATCATCTATTCATGGACTTTATATGTATCTCAGATCATTATTCAAAATGGCTACATGCAGACGGAATTTAGTGTTAAACTAAGACACAGATGAGCCCTGTGAAAATACACTCCTACTAGTAAGTCCTCTTTTTTTTTGGTGACAGATTCCCTTTAAGGAACCCGGGAACATATGTTTCTATTGACAACTATAGAAAAGGTTAGAAAAAAGCACCTGATTGATTATGAGACTGCATGGGCTATCTGGCTCTTGGGATTTGTCTGTTTCGAATATAAAATGATGCGTGGTGGCAGCTACCAACCTAAGATAACAGTCCCCACTTTTTTTGCTTAGAACCTTTGGAATACAAATTACGTTCCCTTGTTGCTTTTTTTTTTTATGTGTAGTTTAGACTTGCACAAGAATTTCTGTAGCGATTGTTTATTAAGGCATTGCAAAGGCTGCCCAACCACAAAACACTGGTAGGTCTGGAAAAAAACAAGACTTTTTTTTTTTTTTTTCCTGAGATATCTCACTTAATCAAAACAACATTATGCCAAGAGCCCTTTTGAGGATACGCAAAACATATCTTGTACGCTGCCATACTTATAAATAGCCCGAGCTTTCTATGGAAGAAGTTAAAAACACACAATTCACATCTTGCTTCTTGCTTTGAAGAATGTGTGTCACACGCCTTGTCTTACTTTACACCCTTTTCCCTATTCATTGTAGAGGCAAACAATGCCATCTTCCCTTAAGGAAATCGGCAATAAAACCTCAAGCAGGATTTCCTATTCATAATTTTTCCCATTCATGTCCTAATAGGAGCACAAAACTCTTTTGGCTTTTTCTAGCTTATTAATTTGATCTCTTTGCATAAATGTTTTTTTTTTGTTTTTTTTCTCTACTTAAATCTGGCATACAGTTTTTTTATATAGTCTTCAAATAAATCCTGTTCCTAAATCGTTCTTCCACCTTTTTGGAACACTCTGACAACGGATATAAATACGACAATACAAAAACGCCATGTAGATTTATTAAAGACCCCATTTGGTTTTATTTAGCTTATCACATTTTTAATTAATGGATTTTCCCCCCTTTTTTTTATTTTATGATGGCCATGATCTCATTGCTTTAAAATATCGATAAACGTAGGCACACCTGCTCTATAAAACACACTTTATGTGTAGCAGGCTGTTCGCGGTTTTATAAGCCATTCTGTCACCCCATTGTTTCAGGGTGACACCTAGGTGTGTTGGAACCTCGTTCAGTCAACGGAGGGGAAAAATTGGCAACTTGACCTCTTTGAAAAAAAAAAAATTTGAAGAGAAGAATAAAATCTGTAGAATTCCTGATGATGTCACCACATCTATAAATGCATTTAATAGCAAAATCTGTTTGCTGCTCAGAAAAAAAATATATAAAAAAAAAAGTTATTGGGTTTGCATTCTGCAGTGGGGTTTCTGGAGTTGTATAACTCTAAATATGGTGGAAAAAAATAAACCATTGAGTAGACTTCTGTAATTGACTCGACTGTTCCGGTTAGTTTGTTTATCTAATGATTTTTAAATATTCTGAAGCATCTCTTGTGGTGTTTTACACTGTCACAAACCTGTCATTTCACTGATTTAATAGCAGGAGTGAGACAAAATTGTCTAAATTAAATGAAGCATTGAACATGATTATCTAACGAGCAGTTGTGAATTAAAGGAAAAAAACTTGTAGTCTAAAACAATCCTCTGAAACTGACAAAAAAATATATGAAAGTATTTGACTCCAAGGCAGTGGTCCCCGCTGTCGCTGTAGTTGATAGCTATGTAAATAATCTTAGTTATTTATGTATATTTTTTTTTTTTAAATCAATTTTTATTGAATAATCCATTTAACAGTAAAATAGGATACAATTCCAAGAAATTCAAGCATATTACATCGAAACAGAAGCAGCTAATAGCAGTGGTACATATATATATATATATATATAGTTTAGAAAACAGGCATTATAAAAGTATAGCACAGGTATGTACCATAAGGTAACCAGATTAGGGGTTGTTGGGTTAAGATATAGGGGAAGGAAGGGAGGGTGGAGGGACAGGGACCTCGAGAAGTAGGTTGAATGAGGGTTTACCGTATCTACAGGACTAATATAACATATTCAGAAGGAAAATGATGTAAGCTTATCATGTAATCTTACTCTTGTACCAAATGTGCCATTGGAGCCAATTTGTTTGGATATTGGAGTGAGAGGCGAGGCCTCTTGATCCTATGATTTTGTAGGTGTAGTGTGAGTGGACTAGAGTGATAACGTCCAAAATAGTTGGTATATTTGGAGATTTCCAGTTTCTGGTTATAAGAAGTCTGGTTGCTAGGAGGACATGAGTGAGGATCGTGTGAAATGCGTGTGGGATAACGTTTGGAATTATGTTGAGAATAGCTAGTTGTGGCGTCAGGGTTATATTAGTTTGGCTCAATTCTCGTAGGAGCTGTGTGACTGCCATCCAAAGGGACTGTAATTTTGGGCATTGCCGTAGAATATGGAGTAGAGTACCCGTGTGGGTGCAGTTCCGCCAGCAGAGCGGAGTGGTGTTGGATTGGAATTTAGCCAGTCTGTATGGAGTCAAGTACCATCTGATTGTGATTTTGTGCGTCAGTTCCCATAATCCAGTGTAACGTGTGGCTTTATGTTTTATGTATATATTTTTTATTGCATGTGTCCCTGTTGCACAGTTCACTTATGGACCTAGGTGGAAATGAGAAAAGTTGTTTCCTTTTTTTTAACAGATCTTGATCTTGGTTGCTCAATGATGTAACATGTGTAATATGTAATGTAGTGGTGACACTTTTTCAAGGTGTCCGCTAGGTTTAAATTTAGTTATTTTTGTCACTCAAACCAGTAAAGGGGTTCTGAGAGTTAATTGGATAGGTAAGCTTTGGCATCAGTTTGGCTGGGCTGTGTTGGGGTTCTGCCTAATCATGTGTGCGGTGAGGTACACATGACAGGCTCAGAACCAGGCCTGGTTGGACGTTTGGGTACCGGCATTCCCCGGAGCCAATCAGTGGGTGCGTTTTGCCCCACTGAGGAGTCTGGGGAAGGGTACTTAAGATGCTGGAGTCACGTGTTCGGGGTTCATTCGGCCATAGCTGCCTGTTCCTGGATCTGGACTGGGGTAGCCCCGCGAGGTGTCCCGGTCACGGGAGCGTGTGCCGCCCCGTAACATGGTTGGTTTGACAAGCCCCACAGATCTGCATGGTCTGGGGCAAGGATCCATCTGTTCCCGAGTCTCGGAAACCGGCTGGTCCGAGGCGCAGTAACTGAGGGAGGATTCAAGGCGTCCGGGTGCGCTCTCAACTTGGAGGGGCACCACAGCTCGTGTAAGCGACCGGGGGAGGACTCTTCGGAGGAGGACCAACAAGCTGGCATCCTGAGAAGTGCCTGGTTGCTGGGTTGTCAAGGACACTAGAGAATCCATGCTTCCCCAATACTGCCAAGGAGACGGACAAAACAGTTTCCTGTTTTGTTTCTGAGTGCCACTTTGATTCAAGGTCAGAGACTTTGCAAATTCCGTAATTCAAGTGCTGACTGCCATAATCTCTGGCTAGAGATTTGTTCAGCTTTGAAGCGCCCAGCTGTGAGTGGCTACTCTCTGGGTTGGCGAATAGAGACTTTCATATACTTAGCAGTTCAAGGTGCCTGAGTTTTCTTGACCCTAGGCCTCTGTTCCCACATGAGACTGTGTCTGTTGGATGTTATCCCTGCAAATAAAAACCTTTCAAAAGGACTTTTATGGTGTCAGCGTGCAAAGTCATTGGGTACTAACCCTAGGAACCCCTAGACCTGGAGGAACAAGCCAAGCGGAGGTAATCAGTAAGCCCAAAAGTCAAGGCCGCCCCATCGAGGGTTATGGCCGCTACAGTAACATTTGTAGCATGTGGAAATCCTCTCTATGTGTCCCAAATAGTTGGTTGTGATTTAAAGAGGAAGTAAAGCCTCAGAAAAAAAAAAAGTACACCCTGCAAGGCAAAGGCATAATGAGCTAGTATGCATTGCATACTCACTCATTATGAATAACTTACCTGAGATCAAAGCCCCCGAAGCGACCCTCATTCGCCTCATTCGCCTCCTTCGATGCCCCCAGCAATCTCGGAGTGACTTCCGGGTATCGCGGCTCCGACGCTGTGACTGGCCAGAGCCGCAATGACGTCTGGTGTGCGCTGGTGCCGCCACTAACGGCATGATCGCCGTTAGAAACTGCATGTTCAGTGCTCCGCAGACATTGCTGCGGCTATTTCTGCAAATATCTCCTAAACCTTTTAGGTTTGGGAGATATTTCTTGCAGCTACAGGTAAGCCTTAATCTAGGCTTACCTGTAGGTTAAAGTGGTTGTAAAGGGTTTACAACCACTTTAAGAGAACTGGTGCTAATTGGATGAGCATTGTTCTGTCAAGCAATATTCACAAATTAAGTACCCTCATCATTAGGGATGAGGTTAAATGGGAGTTCCACCCAAAAATGGAACTTCCGCTTTTCCAGTTCCTCCCCCCCTCTGGTGTCACATTTGGCACCTTTCAGGGGGGAGGGGGGAGCAAATACCTGTCTAATACAGGTATTTTGCTCCCACTTACGGGCATAGATACCCGAGCCACCTGCGGGTATGTGTTATGCCACTTCCGGCGCCTTCTCCGTCCCCCCCGCTGTGTTCTGGGAGACACACGGGTCCCAGAACACAGTAGGGACCAGCATGAGTCACGAATGCACAGTAGGGAACCTTGCGGCTTCACTTCCTGATTCCTTTACCGAAGATGGCAGCGGCAGCACCCTACAGCCGAGGGACAGCTCGGCTTTGGGTGCCAACATCGTGGGAGCCCTGGACAGGTAAGTGTCCATATTTTTAAAGTCAGCAGCTGCAGTATTTGTGGAACTCCGCTTTAAGGTTAAATATGCATTCTTCCCAAACCCAATTTGTTCACTAGTTGATGAGTGGGTGATCAAACTGGCCATATTGACTTCAGTCAGTATCCTCATCTGCTTGTTTGTGTAGCACCCTTGTCTTAAACAATCACTACCAGTGAATTTAGCTTTGCTGGTTTGTAGTTAACCTGGTTGATTTGTAGTCTTTGTGATCATTTAGGTTTTCTCCTAAGCTCAGTATAGATGTACTGTAGATCCTCCCTTTTGTTAGTAGGTGTCACTGGTACCTTTGGCATTAGTATGATGAGCTGCAGTAAAACTGAGTTATAAATATGCATACTTCTCTCAACCAATCAGTAGGAGTTTCCTGGCCGCTGAGCATGCTGGTAAAAAGTATAAATATTTGGGGAGGTCAAGTGATCAAGGTCTCCCAACCCAGACCTTGATCTGGTGTGAACTTCTGTGTTGGGTAGGCTAGAAGCCTTAGGCCTAGCCATGAGCTTAAAGCGGTTATAAACCGCTAGCTGCATTTTTTTCCTGTACTGCAAGGTAAAGCCATAATGTGCTAGTATGCATCACATACTAGCACAATTTTGTGTAAGAAAACACAGCATCGCTGGAGGCCGCTTCCATCTTTACCCGTTTTCTTTCTGGGTCTGCGGACTCTGGCTGTGTGACTAGCAAGAGCCACGATGGCATTACTCCCGCACATTTACGGCACAGGATTCTGAAGAAACAGGCTGGGTGGCCATTTCTTCAGAGCGCATGCACCGATGGAGTCATCGGCTCCATATTTAGTAAATATATATATATATATACATATATATATATATATATATATATATATATATATATAGATAGTAAATATCTCCTAAATGGTGCACATTTAGCAGATATTTACAGTACCTATAGGCAAGCCTTATTATAAACGTACCTATAGGTTCGAGTCAAAGATTAAAGTTTACAACCACTCTCTGCCAGAGAGAGCCTGCCTGCTGCCTGGTGGCATGAAGGAAAGGATGGAGGCCTGAGATGAAGTACCAGAAGCTACTCTACCATAGACCAGTGAACTGTGGAGAGCCTGGGACACCAACGAGATGGCCTCATCCAGAGAATTCTTGCACTTTCTTGTTGTTGGTTACAGCTTAAAGGCTCTTTTCTGTACTGCTGTCTACCTTTTTATTTTAGCCTTGGGAGTCTGCTAGTCTCCTGCTTTATATGACTTAGGGTGTCATATGCCCTACCCTTCTTTCCCTGAATTGTTTGTTGTCATGAGCAATAAACTCACTTATGTTCAGCATAAAAGTGACTGGCATCCATTTTTCTACACTGTTCACCACTCACCATGCCGGGCAACCTGCACCCTTAGGTGAAATGTCATCCCAACCTGTCTCTAGGGGTGGCCACCATGCCCCTGGTGGTCAAGGGGTGCTACATTTACAGAGAAGCTAGCAGGGATCTGTCATTTGCATTAGAAATATCTTTGTTCTACACTCTATAAGAACCAAACACGGTCCTAACACATGGTGAATCCCTCACTACTACTATTCATACTGAACGGAATAGTAGGCCCAGATCCCCCATGTAAAGGTTTATGCTGAAGTGACAAAATTTTACATGTATTGAAATGTTGTTGTTCTAAAATTCAGTTATGTACAACAGTTGATCGAGATTTCTGTAATTGCTTTTTTTTCCCTAAAATTTTCCTTGAAAAAAAAAAAAAAAAAAGAAATACCTTTGTTATTTGGTTGGTTGTCGTAGCAGTGGATCATTGTGATTGACAAGGATCTACATAACTGGATAATGTGATTGATATTGGATTTATAATGTATTACATTGTTTATTTTTTTCCGTAAAATACTTCTATTCATGGTGTGGTTGTTTGTATTACTTTATCAATTTTTTTTATACTCATTCATATGGGGAATGGATATCTGTGGGCCTCCTTGTTTTAAAGTGGCTTCTAGATTATTTTAAATCCACATGAAGGCATGTGGCATGTGTCCTAGTATGGTTCAGAAATGGAGTCAAAAATGTTTAGGGTCCCCCTAAAAATTAATAATGCCTTATCCAGTCATCCAGCCTGACTGGCCAGGAGAGAGGGACAACAAGCATGTGCTAATGAACCCTACCAGGCCACACGCCTTCAACATTGGGAGGAAACCTCACAAGAAGGGTGGCACATGCTCGCCCTCCTTGCAAAGCACCTTGTTTTCATATTGAGAGGACAAGGACCTTATCCCCACATCCTAAATGGATGTTGAGGGTCTGTGGGTGTAACTTTTTGTAATCTGGAAGCCCCCTTTAGAACAAGGGGGCCTCCAGATATCTGGAATACTCCTACGTAAAAATGGGAATGAGTACAGGGTACGGAGTACCCTTTGATACTTATTCACAATCAAAACAATGAAAAAAGCTAATTAAATCAACCACAATGTGAAGAAAGTCTTTTATTTAAAAAAAAAAAAAACATTGTCTTACAATGTAATTCCACGTCAATTACATTGTCCAGCAATGTAGATTCTTGGCATTCACAATGAACACCACCAAGAGGACCCCGTGAACGACAATGTTGCCCAGCAGCTACCTGCTGCTACCACTGCAGATTACAGATCCCCACCAGCTTTTGTATGTTCACAATTCAGTGGGGGTTCTGGGTTGTGCCACTGACCTTTTTGTCTTAAAGGTACAGTACACTTTTGTGGTAAAGAAAGATTAATTAAAAAAGAAACCCTATGCCACGTACACACGACCGTTTTTTCTGTCGGAATAAACTCTGACGTTTTTTCCGACGGAATTCCGTCAAGCCGTCTTACCTACACGCGATCACACCAAAGTCCGACCGTCTAGAACGTGGTGACGTACAACACGTACGATGGGACTAGAAAAAGGAAGTTCAATAGCCAGTAGCCAATAGCTGCCATCTCATACTTGCGTCGTTTTTGGTCCGTCGGAACAGCATACAGACGAGCGTTTTTTTCCCGATAGGAATTTATTCCGTCGGATATATTTAAAACATGTTCTATTTCTAGGTCCGTCAGAATATCCGATGAAAGGATTCCGTCTGACTTTTTCTGCCGGAAAGTCCGAACCTGTGTACGCGGCATATCTGGTATTCAGCTTGAGTGGTCAGGAACTGTTGGGGTGGTGATAGTGTTCCCCCCCTCACACCGTTCAGGAGTGTCGGACAGGAGGTACAGTGGGAGGTACAATGGGAGCCCCCTCATCTACTCTGTCTCCGCCAGGTATGTGATAACTGGATTGTGTGGTTAAAGCAGAAGTAAACCCTCCTATCATTTTCAGCCAAGGAAGCTGCCATCTTGGTCTCTGTCTAATCTTCAACTGTCATGATGCTGCACATGTGATCAGTTATGACTCCAGCCATTGGATGGTTCGACAGATTGGTTGAGAGCACAACCAATGTGACAGCTAGCATTCTACAGCATGCCGGGAATGTAACTTTTTTTTAAGCCGTTAAATCGATGGGTTTACTTCCGCTTTAAAGTGTACATAAAGGCAACTTTTTGCATAGTTTTTTTAGTATTGGGTAAAGTAGGGGAGGGACTTCCCCTCATTTCCTGTTGCATTTTATGATTGGGAAGTGAAATTAAAGTGAAACGTCCCCAGTGGGGCAACGACATCCAAAAAAATACACTGAAAGGCATTTTAACCCTTCTCCACCCCTGTCTAAAACAAGAAAAAGGACATGTTTTGGCTTTAGAAACACTTTAAATATAAAACCAGTACGAAGCCTGGGAATTGTACAACAACTGGCAATGAAAGCCTTGAAATAAAAGTAATACTTATTCCTATGGAAAATGGTATTGTACTGATTATGGGCCACTAGCTGCCCAAAGAAAAAAAAAGTAACTATTAACGTCTAATATTCTATTATTGCTTTCTGGCAGGGAATTATTTCTCAGTTTACAATTTGTAATTGAATTTACAGATAGTGTCCATATGAAAATGTCATTTGTAGTGTAACTGCTATTGCTTAAAGCATATTTTCACAGCTGCAGTGTGCAGACATAATGTAACAGCTTGTGACAAATGTGATCTGTAATGTACTTGTTAGCAGATAGAGCCATTAAAATGTCTAAAGGTTAGCACTGGAGCCTATGTCTGTGCAATACAAAGAGATCTGTTTGCTGTTTGAGTCTTATAATGCTGCATATTGTATATATACCAGAGTGGGATTTCATTTCATACTTGAGTTAGTGGTGGAATTATCGGATCATGGGAATGATCAGTGCATAAATATGAATGTTCAGATACATGTTTATACACTGTGCAGATACATACATCCATCAGTGGTGTATTATTGGGAGTACAGGGGGTCCCTGACTTACGAACGCCCAACCTACGAACATCCCTTACTTACGAACTGGGCGCTACGGGGACCCTCCGCCATTTTCCGCCGTCCTTTGGCCGTTCTGCGCATGCGCTGCCAGACGGAGCCTCTGAAAATGACGGAAAAGATCGGAAATGTCCGTAATTTGCCGTGCATGCGCAGAACGCCATTCAACTGAACATCGGAATTGTCTGTAATTGTCCATAATTGTCGGTCTGCGCATGCGCGGCCGACTTACGAACATTTCCGATATAAGAACAGGCGGCCAGTCCCTAACCAGTTCGTAACTCGGGGACCCCCTGTATAGTAACAATTGACCAGGAAAATCAAACCTAGCCTATCAATGTTTCTCAGAATATTGGATAAAATGTGTCTGCACAGGTTATACTGTAGGCATATACTTATGACATTTTTTGTCTGAAATCATAAAACTTAAAGTGGATGTAAACCCAGAATTTTTTTTTGATGTCATAATTTGATGTCATAATGTAGAGAATACGATTTCCTTTCATTTGAGCCCAGTCTTGCCACACAGATTTACTCCAGCCCTGAGCAATCCTCTTTTATTGTTCAGTTAGAAATATCTTGACAAAGTGCTGAAAACGTTGTAAAAAACGCCAAACCCTTGCTGTGAGTGACAGGTGATTTACATATCTCATGCACTAGCCTGAGACAGGCACATCCTGTGTAATTATAAAAAAATGAGAAATCCACCCCTCCCCCCAGATAACAAAGCCTGGTGATGAAATGGAATGTTATCTGTGATCAGGTGACCTCAGACACACACACTGCACTATAACAATCAGCAGATCACTGAATGTTCTACTCTGCCCAGCTCTGACTACATACATCTCCCCTATATTCTTCTTGCTGTTCACTCGAGAATACATTTTCTTTCACTCTGGTCTGTGGATCTGTGGTTTGTGCCTGTCTCAGGCTAGTGCATGAGATATGTAAATCACCTGTCACTCACAGCAAGGGGGCGTTTTTGACAAAGTTTTCAGCACTTATATAAGATATAAGTGCTGAAATAGATAAGATATTTCTAACTGAACAATAAAAGAGGATTGCTCAGGCCTCAAGTAAATCTGTGTGGCAAGACTGGGCTCAAATGAAAGGAAATCTTATTCTCTACATTATGACATCAAAAAAATCCATCAAAAAACATGACATCCACTTTAATTTTTCTTGTTCAATCATTTTTATTGCGATTAGGAGAAGTTTTACAAACATACAAAGAGCAAGTCAATTCAAAGTTACATACATGTGGCATATGGCGTTGCAAACTCTGTAACCTGTAGCCATACGTAGCTTGGGTAACAAATCGTTTATACCAGAACAATATTGAATATTGATGAATAAGCATAGTGGGAATGGTGTACGGTTCAGTGGGGGGGGGGGGGGGGGTCACACAAACCGCATATGTACTTGGATATACCCAAAGAGAAGAATAGGAAATAAACAGTAAGGAGAAAGTGGAGCAGCAGGAGAAAGGTTAACCTTCCTAGCGGTATTCCTGAGCCTGGCTCGGGTCCAGTTTTTTTCTGCTGGGAGCGGTAACCCCGAGCCAGACTCGGGCTTGCGTTGCGGGATGCAGGGGGGAAGTTACTTACCTTTTCCCCTGGATCCTGCGATGTCTCCCCGCTGTGTGAGCGAGCCGTCCGCTCGCTCGATTCACACAGTGCCGGGTGCCGCCGATCTCCGTTCCCTGCGACGTTCCGACGCACGGGAGCGGAGATTGGCGCCAAATTTAAAAAAGTTAAAAAACACAAAACACATACAGTACTGTAATCTTACAGATTACAGTACTGTATACAAAAAATACACACCCCCTTTGTCCCTAGTGGTCTGCCCAGTGCCCTGCATGTCATTTTATATAATACATTTTTTTTTTTCTGCCTGGAAACTGTAGATTGTCCATAGCAACCAAAAAGTGTCCCTTTATGTCAAAAGTGGTTTTAGACCAGCTAGAAAACACCGATAATAAATTAGAATCACAATTTATCATCAAACAATAAATTTAATGACAGCGACTATTCTGCAACTGAGCAAATTTCAGTGTTTTTGATTTGATTACATTATTGAATCATTTTTTATATATATTTTTATTATATTATAATTTATTATTTTGTGTTTCAAACTTTATCATACCCGGGATGTCTACTAGACTCTGGTTCGGACAGATTTAAGTGAGTTATTCATAAGAATTGCATGCCTACAATATAAAAACGCCAAATTTCCATGCAAAATAATTGTACCGCTTTCAGCACAAAATTCCAGCCAGAATCATACCGCCAGGGAGGTTAAAGAAGGGGGGGGGCTAACTAGGGGGAGTCCACAGTCCATATTCCCATCGCACACATTCCTGGAATAAGCTCGAATGCCGCGTACATATGATCAGAAATTCCGCCAGCAAAAGACCGATGTAAGCTTTTGGTCGGAAAAGGCGACCGTGTGTAGGCTCCATCGGACTTTTGCTGGCAGAATTTCGGCCAGCCAAAGATTGAGAGCAGGTTCTCAATTTTTCAGACGGAAAAAGTTTCTATCGGAAATTCCGATCGTCTGTGGCAATTTGACGCATGCTTGGAAGCATTGAAATTCATTTTCGCGGCTCGTTGCAGTTGACGGTCGGAATTTGGTGTGACCGTGTATAGGCAACACAAGCTTGAGCGGAATTCCGTAGAAAATCCATCCAAAGGCTTTTCCGACAAGAATTTCGATTGTGTGTACGCGGCATTAGAGTATTGGGTGCTGTAGCGGCAGCAAGCTGGATACTGGAACCTATGCAATATGTATGAGGAAGGGGGGATTGGGGTTTGGGACTTTAAATGAAGCGGTGACCTGGTAAGGTCATATGCTTCCATCCCTATCTATTATAGAGGGAGGATAAAACAGGTGGGGCTTTAAATGAAGCATGCAGTTAAATAAAAAAGTCAAAGTTTATTGTATAGCAGTATTTTACAAGAAAAAATTGTTAGAGCATGTTAGTGATAGCAATGGTTCAAACATATATATGCACAATCATATGAAACCTTGGTACTACAGAACAATGGAGGGAGGGGTGGGTAGGTAACCCACCACCCTCTCTGTAGGGCATCAGAATCAATAAACGGAATAGTTGGGTACAATTTTACATAAAATGGGATCTTAAACCATATGATGAAGAAAAGCAGATACCGTATATACTCGAGTATAAGCCGAGATTTTCAGCCCTTTTTTTAGGGCTGAAAGTCCCCCCCTCGGCTTATACTCGAGTCACCGCCGTCTGCCTACATGAACAGCGTGTCATGCAGACAGACGGCAGTGTTCAAAAGCCGCGTCTCCTCCTCCTCCCGCCCATCCGTGATAGGAGGACACTAATTTCCCAGCAGTAAGTCAGTGTGCAGTGTTCCGCCTATCACGGACGTCCTGTCATTCTCATCTCATGGACGAGGATGAGAGGATTTCTGTGATAGGCGGAACACTGCACACTGACTGCTGGGAAAACAGAGTGTTCCTCCTATCAGGGACGAGGAGGCACGGCTTTTGAATGTGTAATGGCGCCTTACACGCTGATCGGCAGGATCAGCAATGGGGGACACAGGACATCCAACGATCGGCACAGGACGAACAAGGAGGCATTAACGATCGGCACAAGTCTGCAATGGTGGACACAGGTGGCAGATCGGAGGGAGGCATACACAGACCCAGGAGGATGCAGATCGGCACAGGTAGGCTGCAATGGGGACACAGGGGGGGGGGGGGGGGTTTGTACAGGACACAGGGGGACATGCAGCTGCAGATGGGCATTTGCTGACCCTCTTTTCCACTTACAGTAGCTGCTGCATTTTTCACCCTCGGCTTATACTCGGGTCAATACGTTTTCCCATTTTTTTTGTGGTAAATTAGGGGCCTCGGCTTATATTCAGGTCGGCCTATACTCGAGTATATACGGTAACCATAAAATGCTGATACACATGTAATAAAAGGTGGAAACACGACAGGAGGAAATTTCAACGCGTTTCGTGAATTAATTCACTCTTCAGGAGCAGGCACATGAAATAGATCTGTTATGATATAAGTAACTTGCTATAAGGTCTGGCAGTTGTCCTAAGCAGTTGGGTATATATTGGGGATATAGACTAACTTAATACTTACAAAAACAACTGTGTATTCAGAGAGGGACACTATGGCCCGGAAACCCCCAGAGAGGGGGGCCATCTTTTCTGGGAACTGTGGGAGTGTGAATCGCACAGTGGTCCAGTATAGGGCTGTGTCCCGGATATGGCTTCCAAGGAAAAGAGGGCGATACAAATGGTCCAAACGGTTTTCTATTCAAAGAATGATCACTTCACAAAACGGTGTAGTGCAACGTTACGGAGCCACGCAGGAACATCACATGCCTGACGAAGGGGTCCTGCGTGGCTCTGAAACGTTGCAAAACACTGTTTTGTGATGTGATTATTCTTTGAATAAAAGAACATTTGGATGAAATTGATGATCCTTGGTGTGCTGGAGAATATCTACATATTGACCAGGGGGAGTGTCACCAAGCTGGGATGTATGTGTGTTGTAGAGAATATTGTCATAAATCCAATAACTGGGGTTAAAATCATGCAGAAGAAAATTAGAGACCCATGGTACCCAGACTTTGCAGAATTTGGGCATGTAGCCTTAAAGTCTACCGGTAAGCTTCTCACTGAGGAGGACCCAGTGTATTCAGGTTTTGACCTTGGAGGCGTATAGGTGTGTCGAGAGCCATGCTTTCATGATCAACTGCTTCGTGGCTACAAGTAAATGAGTCATGGGAGTGAACTGAGATTTAGTCAGTCCCTCCAGTTTTCGGTTGAGGAGGGCCTCCAGTGGGTTCGGTGACACTGTTTGGCGAAAGAAAGTTTGAATCATATCATATACTTGTTGTCAAAGTTGCTGCACCACAGGGCAGGTCCACCAGGTATGGATGAAAAGACCCATCTCCGATCAGTATATAAGTTTTACAATTAATGTGGGCTAACCTAGTCGGAACCAGTAAAGCCCTGGGAGTTGTACTTCATAATTGGTTTAAATTGCCATATCATTGAGAGAACAAGATTTAGTGGTGAACCAGATTTGATCCCAATGTACAGGGTCAAGGTGCAATTGAAGGTCTCCCTCCCACTTTCTGATATAGTTATAGGGCATCGTCAGTTGCTTAGAGGTTAGGACTCCATAAAGCAGGCAAATCAGCCCAACTGAATGAGGGTAATTTTTACATTAGCCTGTCACTGAAGTTGAGTACTTCCTCTTAATTTACGTTGGTTTTCATACTAATCAGAGCTATAGAACGTTTAATATTTACTTTAAAAAAAAGAATTATTACAATTCAATTGCATTGAGAAAATGTTACCTGAAACGTAAAATAATCCAAAGAGCGTAAGTTTGTTTGACAGGTTGTTAGAGAATGTGTTGTCAGTGTGTCATGACTGGCTATTTGAAATACCAACCAACGTCAAAGGGATCTGGACTCTGGAGTAAATTACAGGTCTAACTAATGGTCCAATACAAAAACATGTTACCCATACTGTAACCCAGTGGTGTTGCTAGGGGGTGGCTTTTGGGGCTATACCCCCGAATCTGGGGCCCAAAGCCCAGAGTCTCTGCAGGGGTCCCCAAGGGGAGGGGGAGGGGAGGCTCTCTGGTGACCCTGATGTAAGTGGGGTCTCTCTGGGGACCCTGATGTAGGGGGGGGGGGCTCTCTGGGGACCCTAATATAAGGGGGGCTCTCTGGGGACACTGATGTAAGGGGGGCTCTCTGGGGATCCTGTTGTAAGGGGGGGCTCTCTGGGGACCCTGATGTAAGTGGGGTGCTCTCTGGGGATATGTACACACACGTATATATTTCTGTATATACATGTGTATGCCCACCCAAGCGTATGACTTTCTTTACTACGCTGCTATGGGCTCTAGCCCCAGATCTTTTGTAGACCTAGCAACGCCCCTGCTGTAACCCTCTGCTAATGAGTCTATATCATGAGCACCGCTTCTCTCCCTTACTACTATCATTTACATAGCTTCAAAATAATAGAAAAATGCTGCTAACAAACTCTTTGCAGTCTATTAGTGTATATGAAAGGGATAGCTAGGCGGGCCTCAGGCAAAGTACCCACTCAGGAGAAAACACACACACGGGCTTCAGCAGTGTATTAAACTTTATGGTGATTGTTCAGAGTTATAGCAATCCTAATCAGATAAAGTTGTGGCACACTGGTCAAAATAACAGTTTTAGTACAACTTCTGTATTGCGATTTCGTGGAAAGGTTATCAGAGGACAGCTTCTGCTGGAGGGGAGGGGGGCTCCTTGTATAACTGCAGCTGAATTTGCTCACTGCAAGCGATACTGAGAATGCTCTTCCAGCACCAGACAATGTCCTCTAAACCATCCCTACTTACAAGGAACCTTACCCTACATTAAGTTCTGTCTCTAACTATCCACTCACTCAAAGCGAGCCCAAGCAATGTGGGATCCTCTATTTAAAGGCTCCCGTGTTAAAATGGCTGCCTGAACTCTCGAAAGTTTTTGGCATCAAGTCAGCTACCTACCCAGAGAAAACTGACAGAATCCATAATGCCGCATACACGCGATCGGAATTCTCGTCGGAAAAAGCTCTGACGGTTTTTCCGACGGAATTCCGCTCAAACTGTCTTGCCTACACACGGTCACACCAAATTCCGACCGTCAAGAACGCAGTGACGTACAACACTACAATGAGCCGAGTTCAATGATTTCGAGCATGTGTCGAATTGTTTCCAAGCATGCGTAGGAATTTTGCGCGTCAGAATTTCCGATAGAAACCTTTTCCGTCGGAAAAACTGAGAACATGCTCTCAAATTCGGCCAGCGAAATTCCGATGGAGCCTACACACGGTCGCATTTTCCGATGAAAAGCTCTCATCTGTCTTTTTCTGGTCAGAATTCCAATCGTGTGTACGCGGCATAAGAGTTCAGTTCCCTTTATAAGACTCCCCTTCCCTTGTAGCATCAGCACATTGCCATCTATAGGCAGGCAGGCCTTCACCTGTCTACATATGGAAAGAGTAAGAATGTACATTTGATTCGGGTAAAACAGGAAATGGAGCTTACAGTCTATGACAATATAAGAAAGTGGTATGAAAGCCTCAACAGTCTACTATGTCTTTCAGGATAGATTGGAAAGATATCAATTAGACCGTACACAGCCATCCTGGTGACTTTTTTCTACTGCACTCAAGCAACACAAATAGTTCACTTTTCTGCCCCCAGCCTGTGACTGGATAGTGATGAAGGAGCAGCAGATTAAGGTGGTCATTCCTAAACTCCATAAGAGACATGAGCCGGCATCTTGATAACTTCCTTAATTCAATTTTACACTTACCGCAATTGCAGATTTCAACTGATGCTAACGGGTCTCGGCCGAAGCCTTTCTCATAGAATGCTATGAGGAAGGCTTTGGCCGAAAAGGTATTAGCATCTGTTGGATTCTGCCATTGCTGTATGTGCAAAAATAAATGTTTTCATTGAGAAACTATCAAGTTGCCGCCTCATGTCACTTATGGATCTGCAGAGAACGCACGAGCCAGAGCACCGACACTCTGCTCATACACTCTTCAACATAGCGGTAGAGCTTGGGTGAGTCTTTGTGTGTCATTCCTCAACTCACCCATTGTAAACATAATATGAATTTAGAACTCTTGATTGGTTCCCAGTGCAACCCCTTCCTCTCCTAGTGTGAATGGTACTGTCCAAGGAATTGTAAGAGGCTGGAATAAAGTGAATAGATAAATAACTGGATTCGTGAGTATATGTAACCAGCTGTCAAGGCTAGGCTCCGCCCTACCTACTCTGAGCTTGCCGCTCCACTGTCGGCTAATTGCCAGCTCCTATCTCTCCACAGTGACTCACCTGTTGATGATATCCTGCTCATCAGTCCTGCCTACTTAAGCCATCCAGCCCAGATGATCTCTGCCTTTGCCTTGGTCACACCTCTAGAGACGCTCTCTTGTGTTTCTGTTAAATACTTGCTTGGCTGACATTCCTTCTGGCTCCAGATTCTGCTTGCTGTTCTACTACGCTCATCCCTGTCTCCCTGACATTTTGGCTTGTCTGACTATCCATTCCGGTTCCTGAACTCTGGCTATGTTTTGACTATGTTTACTCTGTTTACCTTTTTTTATTATTAATAAACAAGTGAGATTTAACTGTACTTCTGTCTCAGTCTGATTCATGGTTTCTGACACCAGCGCTGTCTCAACAAACAAAGAAAATTTTCAATCTTAAATATGACTTATAATATGGTTCTGTGATATAGTCACAAGATATTTGAATCATATTAGCAGCAGGTGGGTTAGAGCTCCTCATATAGATATAGGGAAATAGAACCAGAGGGATTCCATCGCGTAATTCTGTTTTTTTATTAATTAAAACAGCATAAAAAAACAAAATGCGCACTTACAATATTCTCCTCTTGCTTATGGGCATGTAAAATCACCACTCTGGAAGCTTGACACCGCGATCTGCATTCCAAAGAGCGGACGTGACATAACCGGAAGTATCCGCCCGCTTAATGCATTTCGCTTTGCCCAGAAAGCGTCATCAGAAGCTGAAGGATTCAGTTTTCCAGGTGATTATTTATGTCACTCGCTCCTCCTACTACACCCATTGTTTACTTTCCTTTTGCTCTTCTCCACCCATCGTATCCACTTCCTATTTTCTTATTAGATTACCTCCTACTCTGTGATCCCTACCGCCCCATTTTTTTTTTTTTACAGCGCAGGAATTACTGTATTTGTTGTTGTTTTTTTTTCATTCCTGCCAGTAACTCAGCTTTAATGTAAACTTATGTGAGGTCATGCACACTAAAACATATACAGATTCTAAGTAAGCAGTAAAAAATACTTTAAAACATACCCTTGTTCACCTGTAGCATTGTGGAGAAATTCATCTTCAAACAGAGGCACAGAAATCCCAACAATTTTTTATGGAGGGCAGAATATTGGCACTCTTCCAGCCCTCGAATGTAAACACATAGCAGTTGTTTCTTCAGAGACCTTGTTGTGATTTTTGAAACACTCTTGATACACTCAGGACACCTTCTTTAACTCTCTCTGGTCATATTAGTGCCATATCTGTGCACCGTACCAATAACTTGCCAGATCTCCTCTGGCAATGCCGACTTTTTAATCAAGTTGCCAGCTTTATAAAATTTCCAGCCTGCCAGGGGTTGTTTGCAAACATTTCTTTCCCTAGGAGACAGTGCAGCTTCTTTATCATGTGACCACCATGATTGGCAGTCACAGTGGTCCCTCTCCTGCTGGCTCCTGATCAGAAGCCATGACAAGGAGCTGCTGATTACAGCTTGGTCAATATGCATATGTGTGGCAGATGGGCATTACGTGATTGGAAAGAGGTTGTATAGTCTTATAAGTTTTGTTTACCTAACCATTTAAAAGAAATCCTCTTATTTACATAGTAGGTGAGGTTGAAAAAAGACACCAGTCCATCAATTCCAACCTATGTGTGTGATTATATGTCAGTATTACATTGTATATCCCTGTATGTTGTGGTCGTTCAGGTGCTTATCTAATAGTTTTTTGAAATTATCAATGCACCTCGCTGAGACCACAGCCTGTGGAAGGGAATTCCACATCCTTGCCCCTCTTACATTAAAGAAGCCTCTACACAGTTTAAGGTTAAACCTCTTTTCTTCTCATTTTAATGAGTGGCCACGTGTCTTGTTAAACTCCCTTCTGCTAAAAAGTTTTATCCCTATTGTGGGGTCACCAGTACGGTGTTTATAAATTGAAATCATATCCCCTCTTAAGTGTCTCTTCTCCAGAGCGAATAAGTTCATACACGCATACACGCGATCGGAATTCTCGTCGGAAAAAGCTCTGACGGTTTTTCCGACGGAATTCCGCTCAAACTGTCTTGCCTACACACGGTCACACCAAATTCCGACCGTCAAGAACGCAGTGACGTACAACACTACAATGAGCCGAGTTCAATGATTTCGAGCATGTGTCGAATTGTTTCCAAGCATGCGTAGGAATTTTGCGCGTCAGAATTGATGATGGGAATTTCCGATAGAAACCTTTTCCGTCGGAAAAACTGAGAACATGCTCTCAAATTCGGCCAGCGAAATTCCGATGGAGCCTACACACGGTCGCATTTTCCGATGAAAAGCTCTCATCTGTCTTTTTCTGGTCGGAATTCCAATCGTGTGTACGCGGCATAAGAGTTCAGTTCCCTTTATAAGACTCCCCTTCCCTTGTAGCATCAGCACATTTCCATCTATAGGCAGGCAGGCCTTCACCTGTCTACATATGGAAAGAGTAAGAATGTACATTTGATTCGGGTAAAACAGGAAATGGAGCTTACAGTCTATGACAATATAAGAAAGTGGTATGAAAGCCTCAACAGTCTACTATGTCTTTCAGGATAGATTGGAAAGATATCAATTAGACCGTACACAGCCATCCTGGTGACTTTTTTCTACTGCACTCAAGCAACACAAATAGTTCACTTTTCTGCCCCCAGCCTGTGACTGGATAGTGATGAAGGAGCAGCAGATTAAGGTGGTCATTCCTAAACTCCATAAGAGACATGAGCCGGCATCTTGATAACTTCCTTAATTCAATTTTACACTTACCGCAATTGCAGATTTCAACTGATGCTAACGGGTCTCGGCCGAAGCCTTTCTCATAGAATGCTATGAGGAAGGCTTTGGCCGAAAAGGTATTAGCATGTTGGATTCTGCCATTGCTGTATGTGCAAAAATAAATGTTTTCATTGAGAAACTATCAAGTTGCCGCCTCATGTCACTTATGGATCTGCAGAGAACGCACGAGCCAGAGCACCGACACTCTGCTCATACACTCTTCAACATAGCGGTAGAGCTTGGGTGAGTCTTTGTGTGTCATTCCTCAACTCACCCATTGTAAACATAATATGAATTTAGAACTCTTGATTGGTTCCCAGTGCAACCCCTTCCTCTCCTAGTGTGAATGGTACTGTCCAAGGAATTGTAAGAGGCTGGAATAAAGTGAATAGATAAATAACTGGATTCGTGAGTATATGTAACCAGCTGTCAAGGCTAGGCTCCGCCCTACCTACTCTGAGCTTGCCGCTCCACTGTCGGCTAATTGCCAGCTCCTATCTCTCCACAGTGACTCACCTGTTGATGATATCCTGCTCATCAGTCCTGCCTACTTAAGCCATCCAGCCCAGATGATCTCTGCCTTTGCCTTGGTCACACCTCTAGAGACGCTCTCTTGTGTTTCTGTTAAATACTTGCTTGGCTGACATTCCTTCTGGCTCCAGATTCTGCTTGCTGTTCTACTACGCTCATCCCTGTCTCCCTGACATTTTGGCTTGTCTGACTATCCATTCCGGTTCCTGAACTCTGGCTATGTTTTGACTATGTTTACTCTGTTTACCTTTTTTTATTATTAATAAACAAGTGAGATTTAACTGTACTTCTGTCTCAGTCTGATTCATGGTTTCTGACACCAGCGCTGTCTCAACAAACAAAGAAAATTTTCAATCTTAAATATGACTTATAATATGGTTCTGTGATATAGTCACAAGATATTTGAATCATATTAGCAGCAGGTGGGTTAGAGCTCCTCATATAGATATAGGGAAATAGAACCAGAGGGATTCCATCGCGTAATTCTGTTTTTTTATTAATTAAAACAGCATAAAAAAACAAAATGCGCACTTACAATATTCTCCTCTTGCTTATGGGCATGTAAAATCACCACTCTGGAAGCTTGACACCGCGATCTGCATTCCAAAGAGCGGACGTGACATAACCGGAAGTATCCGCCCGCTTAATGCATTTCGCTTTGCCCAGAAAGCGTCATCAGAAGCTGAAGGATTCAGTTTTCCAGGTGATTATTTATGTCACTCGCTCCTCCTACTACACCCATTGTTTACTTTCCTTTTGCTCTTCTCCACCCATCGTATCCACTTCCTATTTTCTTATTAGATTACCTCCTACTCTGTGATCCCTACCGCCCCATTTTTTTTTTTTTACAGCGCAGGAATTACTGTATTTGTTGTTGTTTTTTTTTTCATTCCTGCCAGTAACTCAGCTTTAATGTAAACTTATGTGAGGTCATGCACACTAAAACATATACAGATTCTAAGTAAGCAGTAAAAAATACTTTAAAACATACCCTTGTTCACCTGTAGCATTGTGGAGAAATTCATCTTCAAACAGAGGCACAGAAATCCCAACAATTTTTTATGGAGGGCAGAATATTGGCACTCTTCCAGCCCTCGAATGTAAACACATAGCAGTTGTTTCTTCAGAGACCTTGTTGTGATTTTTGAAACACTCTTGATACACTCAGGACACCTTCTTTAACTCTCTCTGGTCATATTAGTGCCATATCTGTGCACCGTACCAATAACTTGCCAGATCTCCTCTGGCAATGCCGACTTTTTAATCAAGTTGCCAGCTTTATAAAATTTCCAGCCTGCCAGGGGTTGTTTGCAAACATTTCTTTCCCTAGGAGACAGTGCAGCTTCTTTATCATGTGACCACCATGATTGGCAGTCACAGTGGTCCCTCTCCTGCTGGCTCCTGATCAGAAGCCATGACAGGGAGCTGCTGATTACAGCTTGGTCAATATGCATATGTGTGGCAGGTGGGCATTACGTGATTGGAAAGAGGTTGTATAGTCTTATAAGTTTTGTTTACCTAACCATTTAAAAGAAATCCTCTTATTTACATAGTAGGTGAGGTTGAAAAAAGACACCAGTCCATCAATTCCAACCTATGTGTGTGATTATATGTCAGTATTACATTGTATATCCCTGTATGTTGTGGTCGTTCAGGTGCTTATCTAATAGTTTTTTGAAATTATCAATGCACCTCGCTGAGACCACAGCCTGTGGAAGGGAATTCCACATCCTTGCCCCTCTTACATTAAAGAAGCCTCTACACAGTTTAAGGTTAAACCTCTTTTCTTCTCATTTTAATGAGTGGCCACGTGTCTTGTTAAACTCCCTTCTGCTAAAAAGTTTTATCCCTATTGTGGGGTCACCAGTACGGTGTTTATAAATTGAAATCATATCCCCTCTTAAGTGTCTCTTCTCCAGAGCGAATAAGTTCAGTGCTCGCAGCCTTTCCTCATAACTAATATCCTCCAGACCCTTTATTAGCTTTGTTGTCCTTCTTTGTACTCGCTCCATTTCCAGTACATCCTTCCTGAGGACTGGTGCCCAGAACTGGACAGCATACTCTAGGTGCAGCCAGACCAGAGTCTTGTAGAGCGGGAGAATTATTGTTTAATCTCTGGAGTTGATCCCCTTTTTAATGCATGCCAATATTCTAATTGCTTTGTTAGCAGCAGCTTGGCATTGCATGCCATTGCTGAGCCTATCATCCTTTTCCATCCTAGATTAATGTGATTAACTTTATTATTCTGACTCAATATTTTAAAAACATTTTCTCAATGTATAAATTGCAATGATATCCTATGTCTACATCAGTAGCAATCATGTTTGCTCATTACAAAAGCAATTATAAACAATGGTTGTTCTTTACGGCTTCTTTGCACAATCTGTGAGTCGGCCCACTTACTAAAACTGCTAAAGCCCCTTGTGGCTGATATCTTATCTAGTTAAGAGAGAGCTAGAGTAATTGCACTGAACTGCGGGGGACCATTTCTCAACAGAGCAAGTGCGGTAGGAAAGAAAAAGTAAGTATGTGCACTTCCATTTGACAGGTAGACCTTCTCTTAAAAAGTTTACTATAGGAACAGGGTTGCTTTATCTAAAACTCTTGGTAACCACATATCTAAGCTTCCAACTTCACAACTATTACACTTATGTCTACAGTATGTGACAAGACTTTGATATAAGCAGCCACTCCTGGAGCCAGTTACCAAATGCCTGTTCACCGGTAGTAAGCCTAAACCTATTTACTGTGCCACTAGGCTGGAACCTGTATGGGACAAATCCAACCGTGCATAATTGCCTTCACAAATTTCACAGGTGTTTTGCTCCAGTACCGTACTTTAAACTTGAAGGATCATACATAAGGTGTTGATTTACTAAAGACAAATAGGCTGTCCACTTTGCAAGGTACTGTAAGTTGCACTTTGCAAGGGGATTTTCCCCAGAGCTTAGTGAATGAGATGATATTTCACTTTACAAAGAATACCCAATCACATGCAAAGAAAAACGAAACACCCGACCACGAGCTTGTAATTATCCCCCCCCCACACCCCCTGATAATTAATAGCATGTGGTTTTGGTCAGCTTGTAATTAATCCCCCCCCCCACACCCCCTGATAATTAATAGCATGTGGTTTTGGTCAGCTTGTAATTATCCCCCCCCCACACCCCCTGATAATTAATAGCATGTGGTTTGGGTCAGCTTGTAATTATCCCCCCCCCACACACACCTTTAATTAATTGCATGTGTATTGTGTGACCTTACAATTATTTACTCCCCACCCACATCCCCATTATTATCTTCTCTGGTCCATCAGAGGGGTCATCAATCAGAGATTTGTCCCTTTTATCCTTAATCTTTTGGCTTTATTTCAAGGATTTACAAAATAAATACATATGTTCTTCCAAATTGTTTGTTAATTTGTTGCATTTAGTTTGGTGTTTTGCCTGGTTTATAATTTAAATTGTATCTTTCTGTTTGACTTCACAGTGTCCCTCCACGCCACAGGAATGGCAGACTGTGGCTTCCCAGTTTGCTGCCCGTTGGGACTTTCCCAACTGCGGAGGGGCGATTGACGGCAAACATGTGCGAATTGTGCCCCCACCCCATTCGGGGTCATACTATTGGAATTATAAGGGGTTCCATAGTATCGTGTTGATGGCGGTGGTGTCGGCACAATATGACTTTCTGTATGTGGATGTGGGGAAAAACGGCCGGATGTCGGACGGAGGAGTCTTCAACCACACGGAGTTCGGTCATCGTCTCCAGACTGGTGGGCTGGAGCTGCCACCAGATGAAGATAATGTGGAGGGACTCCCCTTCGTCTTCATTGCCGACGAGGCGTTCGGTCTGGGTGACCATCTGATGAGGCCATTTCCCCAACGATCCCTCACCCCTGAGAGGAGGATTTTTAATTATCGGTTGGCCAGAGCAAGAAGGGTGGTGGAAAATGCCTTTGGTATTATGGCCAACCGTTTCAGATTGCTCCTTACATCCCTACATCTGGCAGAGTACAAACTCAATACTATTATCCTTGCATGCTGTGTCATGCACAATTATTTACGGAAACATTCAGGAACATACTCCTTACCAATTGGCCCTGAGGCCGGAGTGGAAGGCAACATGACAGGGCTGGATAATCGCCCTCTTGGTTCGGCACCACAATCATCCCAGCAAGTGTGGGACCTTTACTTACAGTATTTTAATGGTAGGGGGGCCATTGAAATGGCAGCAGACCCTTAAACCATCTTTTTGATTGACAAAGAATAAATACAGTTATTTATTTTTGAAATATTGGTAGTTTCGTATTGTTTTGCTTTTAATTTGGCCTGTTTTATATGTTGTCCTAGTGCACATCTTAATAGTGGCAAACTTGTTTAGCGTTTAGTAAATAAGCCCCTTTGTCAATGAACCACAACATGTTTTTGTCAAACTGGTAGTATTTAAAAAGAAGAAGCCACACATTTTTGAATTTGTGCAAACATTATTTTTTTTATTATAGTGCACATCCAAATCTTTTTTTTTTGTATTTTTTTTTTTTTTTTTTTTTTTTTTTTTTTTGTTTTTTTTTTTTTTTTTTTTTTTTTTTTAAAAAATTTTTTTTTTTTTTTTTTTATGTTATCTTTTTGACATTTTTTGTGTTTTTTTCTCACAACATATTTTTTTTTTTTTGGGATTGATTTTTTAAAACAAACATAAAAACATGTTTAAAAATGTAAAAAAATTTAGGCTTAGCATTTGAAATTATTTACACAATGTAAAAGTCCAGAACTTACAAAGTTCAACAGGTAACCCATGAACAGTAGAAGCCAAATTTTTAATATGCACACTAATTTAACTGGAAAATGGGTAATGTCAACATGTGCTATGTTCCATCATGGGGAATCAATGGACGTGTTTTGTGTGTGAAACCCCTTCCCTCTCACCTACTAGCATTAGGGGTTGCAAACACCAAATGTGTCCATTGAGATCCCCTGATGGCACATAGCACATGTTGACATACCGTGTGCATATTAAAAATTTGGCCTCTAAAATTAGTAAAACAGCGCATCAAAAGGGGAATGAAGGACATGATTGATGTTAAGAAATGTAAAAGGGGTCTTTAGATTCTCCCCAAAACATCAATCATGTCCTTCATTCCCTGCTGCATGGTGGCCATCTCCTTCTGCATATTTTCCAGCTGCAGATTCCAGGCCATGATCTGGCCAATAAGCCTGTGGGCACTGTCAGTGGAAAATGGCTCCGCAGCTTGTCCTTCCACAAACAGATCAACATCACCTAAAAGTTGGGTAGATAAAACACAAGAAAAAAAGTGTCAAAAACATGCAGACCTTAATTTATTAGCTCAATCTGTGTTCTGAGACACTCACTTGGTGGGGTGCAGATTTGCTCCACTTCAACGACCTGTTCCGCCACATCCACGCGTGGGCTTGGGCTAACTGCCCAATTAGTCTGGTGATGCCGGGAGGTCCTCGTAGGTTCGGACTGACGTCTGAGTCTTTTGCCCCCTATGGTAATGGAACACAAAAAGGTACACTTTGAATCACACTGATATTTGAGTGCCAAAATAGGATTAGTAAACATTGTTTAAAAGTCTTGCCAATTATTAGCAGTTTGTTAGAAGATCCTACTTGAAGACAGAATTGAAATGTCTATCTAATGAAACTCCAATACTTAAACCGCCCTTCAACCCTAAATTTGAACTTCCGCTCATTGGATCCCTGCACCCCTGTGGTGTCTTATTTTGAACCTTTTAGGGGGGATGGGTTGCAGATACCTGTGTAAGGCAGGTATTTGCACACACATCCGGCCCTAGACTCCCACAGAAGTATACGCCACATCCCGTCCCACCGTGCTGTCTGCTGGGACACACAGGGGTCCCCGAGCTCGCGCGGACCAGTCCTATTGCATTGCGCAACTGGCGCATGCCCAATAGTGACCCGGGAAGTGAAGCCGCAAACATTAATTTCATGATTGCAAGATCAGAGATTGTAGCTGCACCATCCAAGGGACAGGTGAGTGTACTTCTTTGAAAAGTCACCACCTACAGTATTTAGAGATGATGAGCATTTTTTGTGAATTGTGAGCATGAGACCCTGCTTAACATATTTATCCCCCCCCCCAAAACAGCCTCTGGAGTCCCTGTGTAAGTTACCCCTAAAACCCTTACTACAGCAGTAATTGTATAGATAGTGACAATAATAAACAACCTTACAACTCCAACAACCCAAAGCCAGGTAAACTCAATAAACGTTATGAAGACAAACGGAACTTTCATCAAATATGCGCAAGTTTCACGTACGAATGGTAATAACATCTGCGCAAGTTTCACGTACGAATGGTAATAACATCTGCGCAAGTTTCACGTACGAATGGTAATTACATCTGCGCAAGTTTCACGTACGAATGGTAATAACATCTGCGCAAGTTTCACGTACGAATGGTAATAACATCTGCGCAAGTTTCACGTACGAATGGTAATAACATCTGCGCAAGTTTCACGTACGAATGGTAATAACATCTGCGCAAGTTTCACGTACGAATGGTAATAACATCTGCGCAAGTTTCACGTACGAATGGTAATAACATCTGCGCAAGTTTCACGTACGAATGGTAATAACATCTGCGCAAGTTTCACGTACGAATGGTAATAACATCTGCGCAAGTTTCACGTACGAAATGGTAATAACATCTGCGCAAGTTTCACGTACGAATGGTAATTACATCTGCGCAAGTTTCACGTACGAATGGTAATAACATCTGCGCAAGTTTCACGTACGAATGGTAATAACATCTGCGCAAGTTTCACGTACGAATGGTAATAACATCTGCGCAAGTTTCACGTACGAATGGTAATAACATCTGCGCAAGTTTCACGTACGAATGGTAATAACATCTGCGCAAGTTTCACGTACGAATGGTAATTACATCTGCGCAAGTTTCACGTACGAATGGTAATTACATCTGCGCAAGTTTAGACATATCAAGTATAACCATAGTAGCGCACGTGCTTGACTTACTTTTTTTGATGGCTTTTCGAATTCTCCTGTACTGATCGTGCTCCCTGGATTTGATGTCGGACCATCGCTTGCGCAGTTGATCCTTGCCCTTCGTACGCCGAATTTCTGCTCCAGGGTGCTGACGATTGTAGTGAGAATCTTGTCCTTGCGCAAGTTGGGACGAGGGTACGGGCCATTTTCCCCGTCGTAATCTTCCCTTTGGAGGATGTCCACCATCTCCACCATCTCTTCAAAGGCCATATTGGTGGCCTTATATCTGCTGCTGGATGCAGATGTGTTCACTTCTTGGCTTTCCTCCGCGCTACTGGCTGAGAATGTGTCCGCCATCTTCATTAATTTATTCACCCACAATGCAACGAGGGGAAGCGGGGCGGGGAATACTCGTCAGGAGGAACGTCATGGGCGGGCGACGCGGAGGACGCAGGCGGACTTCGACGCGTGCGCAGTGTATATAAGGCTGTTTGAGGGGCCCACGTGTTCCCGAACGGAAGTAGCGAGCGCTCTGTACGAAGGTAAGTGTTTTCTAGGATGCATTACTGTGTTTTTTTTGGGGTTTTGGGCCAGCATTTTTTAAGGATATGTGTGTGTTGCTGCCTGTGTGTAGGGGTTGCTGCCTGTGTGTAGGGGTTGCTGCCTGTGTGTAGGGGTTGCTGCCTGTGTGTAGGGGTTGCTGCCTGTGTGTAGGGGTTGCTGCCTGTGTGTAGGGGTTGCTGCCTGTGTGGATGTGTTGCTGCCTGTGTGTAGGGTTGCTGCCTGTGTGTAGGGGTTGCTGCCTGTGTGTAGGGGTTGCTGCCTGTGTGTAGGGGTTGCTGCCTGTGTGTAGGGGTTGCTGCCTGTGTGGATGTGTTGCTGCCTGTGTGTAGGGGTTGCTGCCTGTGTGTAGGGGTTGCTGCCTGTGTGTAGGGGTTGCTGCCTGTGTGTAGGGTTGCTGCCTGTGTGGATGTGTTGCTGCCTGTGTGTAGGGTTGCTGCCTGTGTGTAGGGGTTGCTGCCTGTGTGTAGGGGTTGCTGCCTGTGTGTAGGGGTTGCTGCCTGTGTGTAGGGGTTGCTGCCTGTGTGTGGGTGTGTTGTGTAATGTTTGGTAAGAAAAACTGGTTGTGCGTTTTAAGTAACATTTGTGTTTTTGGTCTTTTGTATTGCCATTACTAACAAAACAGAAACAAACATGTCAGCACCCCAGTTGAATCCATTCAAGGACCAGCAGTTCATGTCCGAATTCATTGCCCTGTACAGAAAAAATACCAACCTGTGGCAGCTCAAGAACCCTTTATATGGCAATAGGGATGTCCGGAAGGCAACACTGGGGCCACTTGTGGCTTTTGTGAAGACTAAAGTCCCCAACGCAAACACCAAGTTTGTGGAAGCCAGAATTGCAAGTTTAAGGCACATGTACAAGCGGGAGCGCAAGAAGATTGAGGAATCAGTCAGATCAGGAGCAGCAGCAGAGAATGTTTATGTACCCAAGCTGTGGTACTACAACCAACTGACTTTTATAGGTGACCAGATGGAACCCAGGCAATCACTGTCCACTCTTCCCTCCACCCTTCCCTCCACTCTTCCCTCCACTCTTCCCTCCACCCCAGCTGAGGCTTCCACGGAAGGAGAAGACCCCTCCACCTTGGAGCAGGCTGATGCGCCCAGCTGGAGCCAGGTATATATTTAGTAGCCTAAATTGTGATTGTGTGAATATTAATGCTGTAAACGTTAAAATGTGAAACAATTAACACCCTGAACTCAGAATTGTGAAAAAAACTGACAAAAATTCAGCACACTTGTAAAAAGTGTTGGTGCAACATATCGATACATATATAGTGTATACATACATCCAGTAGTGGCAAAAAAAAGCGTTAGACAACATTGGTGATCTGCTTGGAAAATGCAGGGGTCCAAATGATAGCCTTTTGGATCTTTTGGAAAATTTAGATGCTCGTTCCTAAGTTTAAAATTGGATGATTGAGGAGGCCAGAAACCACAAAACAGGTGTTTGATTTTTGTTTTTATTTGCACACAGGATGAGCTGACCCAGGATGATGCCGGGACAAGTGGTATGGAGGAGGAGGACATGACCAGCGAGAGCCAGGAGGTGGCTGGGCCCAGCACGAGCCAGAGTGACAGCCAGACCCAATTAAGAAGTCTACCTCCACCCCTGCCCTTACCCCCAAGAAGGCCCAGGAGGATGACCATTGTTGAGGAGGAATCACTCCAACTGATTCGGAAGGCGAGTGCGATTCTCGACAAACCCCCCCTTCCAGAAGAGGCCTATGCCAGCTACTTGTCCAGCAGGTTGCTGGAAATGGAGAGGGGCCAACGGCACCTGTGTGAGGGCCTCATTTCTGAGGCAATTAGGGGGGGTTTGAGGGGTGAATTACGAGAATCCACCCGCCTGACCCATGAAGGCCCGACACCAACTTCTCCTCCTCCTCCTCCTCGTCTTCCTTCTTCTCCTCCTCCTCCTCCTCCTCCTACTCCTCCTCCTACCACAAGTCAGCCTCCAAGGAAGCGTGCAGGGAAGACTGCAGGAAGAGTGCAGGGCAGCGTGGTGGGAAGAGTCGGAAGTGATTGCCTGGCTTCAGTCTGGTCTCACAGAAGACACAGGCTGTTGTAGTGCCACAGCTTGGGGACATAGATGTCATCTGCTGCTGTTCATGGTCTGTCTGATTCCTGGTCAATCTTCTTGTGCTCCCTATATTGTATGAAATGTGCCCAAGCTTAATTTTTGGCTTCACAAACTTGGTGTCTGCCGTTGGGGCAAAAAGTCTTCACAAAATCTACAAGTGGCTCCAGTGTTGCCTTCCTATTTTGTTTTGCCTTGTTTGTTTTAACCAGAATAAATGGTCATTTAATTTTCATCAAATAATGATATACGTGCTTGTTATTCAAAAACATAGTTTCTTTAGGAGTAGGCAGGTACATGTCTAAACATTCATTTGACAATACAAGTGTAAAGTGCAACTTCAATGGAACTGCAAGTGCAGTCGCTGGAAAGGTGAGGGTTAAGATCTGAATTAAGGGCAAGCTCTGCTGACTCCACAATTGTATCATGTGTAATAACTAATCCTTTTGATAACCAACAAATAATAAAAAATATCTATATAGAGATATATGTACATATATAATATATATATATATATATATATATATATATATATATATATATATATATTTTTATACACGTATAGATCTATATATCTATATATATTAATATATATATATATATATGTAGATATCGATATATATTTTTTTGGGCTTATTGAGAAATATAGATATATTTTTCATTTGGTGATTTGGATATCTATATCTATATCTATATCTATATATATATATATATATATATATATATATATATATATATAGAGATAGAGATATAGATATAGATATATATATATATATATACAAATATATAACTTCACTAAAGAATGGTGAAGAAAAAACGTTCGGGAGTACTCTGCGTGAATATACAAGCAGCAAGGCAAAATCATTCTTCAAGTACGATAACATACAAATCCCGCTGTCAGAAAAAAAAAAAAAAAAAATTTCAGCAGCGTGACGATTGTGCGAGCTTCAAAACGAAGGCTAGTTTTACCAGACCGAGCGAGTCCGTGACATAATAGCTACTGAGCATGCGTCCTTTTTGGTACGCCGGACCATACTACACACGACCGGATTATCCGCTGGACTGCCAAGTCCAGCGGATAATTTCAGAACAAAACCTGAAACTTTAGTCCGCCGTACTTTGGCCAAAAAAAGTCCGCCGGCGCCCACACACGAGGGGATTATCCCCGGGATAGTCCCTTCGTGTGTACGCGGCATAAGTTGCACTTTGCAAGGGGATTTTCCCCAGAGCTTAGTGAATGAGATGATATTTCACTTTACAAAGAATACCCAATCACATGCAAAGAAAAAAAAAAAAAAAACAGCAGTTTTGCTTGCACATGATTGGATGATGGGCATCAGCAGAGTTTTACTTCACTCACTAAGCTCTGGGGGAAATTTCCTTCCAAAATGCAAATTCCATTGCAAAGTGAACAGTCCATTTGTCTTTGGATGTTGGAATGTGTCCAATCATAGGGAGATCACCAAATATTAATTATATTGCCAATACTGGCTGGATCATAATTTGTTTCTGGATAAAGTCTATTTTTATGGGTATGGATTATCTTCCATGCTGAAAATAGACTCTGAGTGCATATTTTATTGCAATTAAGCCTACAAAGAATAACATAAGCTATTGCACAGTGCAATAGTGTACTAAGGGCTTGCTTACACCCTGAAAACCAAGATTTATCATGTGCTGTCTGGATGTGCATTGTAGAGCATTAGTCGCACCCAACTGCATCTCGACGTTGTAAAATCTTTAAAGCTGTAGTGAAATTTTACAATTTCAAAAAGTTAAATAAATTAAAGAGAAATGGCTATTTGATGTAGTTTTAATATGATGTGAGTACGTGCAAATCTCAAGAAAATACATCAAGTATATTTATAACCTGACATGTACTCCTCAGAGATCGCTAGGACCTACACGACAATTAGAGACCTTATAAAGAAGAAGGTAATCATGGCATCTCTGTGCTTCAAGAAGACCACTCTCCTATCACTTTATGGGTCACATTAAAGTGAACTTTTTTTCCATGCAGGGCACCTCTCTAGCTTTACATATTTTGCTTGTGCTCTCCCTCTACTCAGTTTGGTTGATGGCAGAGAAGAGAGAAGCCCTATGTATTGTTCCTCTAATACCTTCTCCATTCCCTAGATATCATCCCTGGGTGCCTACACAGCTAATCTCCATGCACCAGAACTGTCAAATGGAAGGTAAGAGAGTGTATCAGTTGCTCCAAATGGAGAGGCGATGGAAGATATGGACACTAGACAGGTTCCTCTTAATTTTGTTCTGGAGAAACTGATCCCCTTTAGAAAAGAAATTAAAGTCATCTCATTTGTACTCTTTTCTTCACACAATGTCATGTCCAACTATTATCAAATTATATTGGGCAAGGCCAAACTCACCATCCACTTTGCATAGTGTCTTCTGGATGTGAATCATTGGCATAAAGTGATTTGATAAAGGGGCCCTGTGGACACCTTACCAGTTGTCTTCTGTATCAGAGCATGGGTTCCCCACCCCAACCATGCTCTCAATAGAGTGAGTGAATCAGTAAACCACAACAAATTTCTGATGGCTGCAGACCAGTCCAATTCACAGTGGATCTGCGTGTAAGCCCCCGTACACACGGTCGGAAATTCTGACGAAAAATGTCCAATCGGACCATGTTGTCGGAAAATCCGCCCGTGTGTGGGCTCCATCTGAACGGAAAAAATTTGAGATCCTGCTCTCAAATTTTCCGACAACAAAATCCGATCGGACTTTTTCCGATCGTGTGTAGAGAATTCCGATGGACAAAGTGCCACGCATGCTGAGATCAAATTACGAGACCAAAGCTATTGGCTACTAGCCTCTACGTAGTTCCGTCATACGCAACGAACGTCACCACGTTCAGAATGATCAGATTTTCCGACAACTTTGTCCGACCGTGTGTATGCAACACCAGTGTCAGACAAAATCCGTCTGAAAAAATCAGACGGATTTTGTGGTCGGAATTTCCGACCGTGTGTACGGTGGCTAAGACTAGGTATGTCTTTTGTCTGTGTTTTCAGCCACTTTCAATTTGAAAGGTACGACAAAGCACAAAATCAAAACACCTGCATGGTACCTTGCTGTAACACACTGCACGGTAGGGCATCACATTAAATAACAAGGGTCATGTGCCACTTTAAGTATGTTAGGGTGCATTGGGAGACCATTCATTTTGAATGAGCTGTCTTAAAGCAATGCATGTTAATGCGCAACATAACATGCATTAATGCACAAATGTTAACGCATCGCAAAAATGTAAATGGGCCCATAGGGGTTGATTTACTAAAAGCAAAGCGACTGTGCAGTTTGCAAAGTGCAGTTGCCCTTTGCAAGTGCAGTTGCTGCAGAGCTTAGTAAATGAGGTAAGGTTTCACTTTGCAATCTGCAATCACATGCAAGAAAAAAAACCCAAAAAAACAGCATCCATTGTATGATGGAAGTCAGCAGAGCTTATGCTCATTTACTAAGCTCTGGAGCAACTGCATTTACGGAGTGCAAATGTACTTTACAAAGTGCACAGTCTATTTGCCTTTAGTAAATCAACCCCATAGTCTCTTGATGCATACACCATGTTATTTCACATCCCATCTTTATAATGGATCTTCTTCTCTCCATTTTTGGTCATGTTTCTCCATCAAAATGTTGTTACACCTTTAGGTTTCCCTTACCGTAGCGTTACAGTTACCTATGAATAGGGATAATAATAATTGGTAAAAGTGCATCAGCAGTTTTGGAGAAAACAATGTATATTTTTCTCCTATCATGACAGTTAGAGAGTATTTTACACAGTATATTAGCTTTGGATATGGGATACAATAGGGAAGGGTAAAGACCCCTACCCCTTTTTTCTTTTCTCTTTTTCATTGGGGAAACCTCCCTTTATTTTCTGTCTCAGAGAAATCTTCCAAAGTGAGGAGAACTTCCCTCTTGCACAGTTGTTCCTGGAATAGATGTCCCCATTTGAAGATGTCTCCTTATTACCTCTTGCTCAGGGGACAGCTCTAAAAAGTTGTATTTCCCCTTACTTGACAGCAAGTCCAACCTTTCCCCACTTTATCCAAACTTAAAAAAAGGTTTTACGTAGACATACACTTTGAGCCTCATTTCCGCTACTACTGATGCACTGTTTTCATACTAAATAAGCCTGCCCTTCCTTATACGTTCTTCCCATTTATATATGGCTGCTGTAAGGAGGCTAGATTGTGAAAGGCTTTGACATCAATGAAGCACAGTAGAACCTCCTTAAGACCTCTTTCACACTGGGGCGTTTTTCAGGCGTTTTTAAGGCGCTATAGCGTTAAAAAAAGCACCTGTAAAGCGCTTGAAAAAAGCCTCATCTGCAATCCCAATGTGAAAGCCCAAGTGCTTTAAGATCCTTTTCACACTGCCAGCGCCCGAAAAATGCTCGTAAAGCACCGCTTAAACTAGCAGCGCGTTACCAGCGTTTTTCGAGCGCTAGTGGGGTGCTTTTAACCCCTGCTAGTGGCCAAAAAAAGGGTTAAAAGCGCCCACAAAGCGCTGCTGCCAAAGTCGCTTTTTGGGCATTTTGCGGGGGCTTCCCATTGATTTCAATGGGAAGGGGCGCTTTAGGAGCGCTGCAAAGAAGCTGCTTGCAGGACTTTTTTTGACGCCCTGCCAGCGCAGCGCCTCAGTGTGGCCGGGGGGCCCTTGGGATTGCAGATGAGGCTTCTTTCAAGAGCTTTACAGGTGTTTTTTTTTAACGCTAAAGCACCTGAAAAACACCTGAAAAACGCCCCAGTGTGAAAGGGGTCTAAAACAAAAGCTACCTAGATGTCTCAGATTTTGACGTCTAAGGAAGGATGTTTATTTGCTGCATTTTGATGCTTTCAAAGAAGATATGGCTTTATATTGGAAATTAGAAACATATGACTTCTCTAACCAGAACTTTTCCTTCTCCCATTTTGGTTCTGCTGCTGATTTTACCCAAGAGTGTTCATAGAAGGCCAAACAAAAGACAACCTAAAAATTTAAGCAAAACTTTTTAAAATGTTACCCCCCACCCGCCCTCAGTGTAGCTCACAAAACATTTAGCCCTGCCTGTCCCAGAAATCTTCATTGTGCAGCCTTGCTAAACGTCAACCAGCCTTTGCAAAGGAACATCCGGGCCACTTCCAGAGCCTACATGTGCACCACTAGCTCCATTCATTTCTATGACTAGGGCCTCCCAAGCCATCCAGAGAATGGACCAAGCTGTAGGAATTTGTAGAATGAGTGGAGTGTATGTGCAATGGGCTCAGGATGCAATCTGTTTTTTCTTATTAAAGGCTGCATGGTGATAGACAGGGCCGCACAATGAAGTTATCCAGAGTAATGCCGCGTACACACGGTTGGATTTTCCAACAGAAAATGTTCGATGGGAGCTTTTTGTCAGAAATTCTGACCGTGTGTAGGCCCCATCGGACATTTTCTATCGGAATTTCCGACACACAAAATTTGAGATCTGGCACTCAAATTTTCCAACAACAAAATCCGTTGTGTGCAGGCATACCCCACTTTTAAGTACACAATGGAGTTTATTTACTAAAGCTGGAAAGTGCAAAATCAGGCTCACTGCTGCATAGAAACCAATGAGCTTCCAGGTTTTATTACCCAAGCTTAATTGAACAAGCTGAGATTAGAAGCTCATTGGTTTCTATGTAGAAGTGAGCCTGATTTTGCACTTTCCAGCTTTAGTAAATAAACCCCATTGTGTACCTAAAAGTGGGGTATGCCTGTACACAATTCCGAAGCACAAAGTTCTACGCATGCTCGGAATCAAGCAGAAGAGCCACATTGGCTATTTAACTTAAATTTTCTCAGCTCGTCGTCCACGTTCTTGAGGTTCGGAATTTCCGACAACATTGTGAGACCGTGTGTATGCAAGACAAGTTTGAGCCAACATCCTTCAGAAAAAAATCCCATGGAGAACTAGAGGTAAGCATTTTGGTATGTGGGCTACACTGGGGGAATGGGGGAAACGTCAACATTTTACATTTCATGCATGTCTTCCTGCGTTTTACATGCATTTTCATTCTGGATCTCAAATTTTCCAACAACCTAATCCGTTGTCGGAAATTCCGATCGTGTGTACACAATTCCGAAGCACAAAGTTCTACGTATGCTCGGAATCAAGCAGAAGAGCCACACTGGCTATTGAACTTAAATTTTCTCGGCTCGTCGTACGTCACCTCGTTCTTGAGGTTCGGAATTTCGGAGAACATTGTGTGACCGTGTGTATGCAAGACAAGTTTGAGCCAACATCCTTCGGGAAAAAAATCCCATGGATTTTGTTGTCGGAATGTGCGACCGTGTGTACGCGGCAATACGAGAACTAGAGGTAAGCATTTTGGTATGTGGGCTACACTGGGGGAATGGGGTAAATGGCAACATTTTACTTTTCATGTGTGCCTTCCTGCCTTTTACATGTATTTTCATTCTCTGCCATTGTTCAGTAGATCTTATAGCATGATGTGATGCATTCAAAAATGGACAACACATCACACACATATGAACTAGCACTATTTAAAACAATGGCCAATCTGTGTACATACATTGACATGCTTGAAAAGCCTATAGGTGTGAATGGGCCATTAAGGACAATTACTGATCATCTTTTTTTTTTTTTTATCAATAAAGTTTTTATTGTAAAAATAACAGCTTACAGAAAATTTCAAGTAGTCATGAGAATAATCACTCAGTACATTTAGCAAGTATATACATAAATTTGTAGAGCATAGAAAAAAGATAGAACAAATAATAATAAGAGTACAATCCAAAGCCCCATACACACGGTCGGAAAATCCGACCACCATCCATCGGATTTGGTCCGACGGATTTAGTCCGACACTGGTGTTGCATACACACGGTCGGACAAAGTTGTCGGAAAATCCGATCATTCTGAACGTGGTGACGTTTTTTGCCTACGACGGGACTACGTAGAGGCTAGTAGCCAATAGCTTTGGTCTTGTAATGTGATCTGAGCATGCGTGGCACTTTGTCCGTCGGAATTCGCTACACACGATCGGAATTGGTGTGATCGGACTTTGTTGTCGGAAAATCTTTAGAGCAGGAGATACAACTTTGTCCGTCGGACAATCCGATGGTGCCTACACACGGTCGGAATTTCCGACAACATAGTCCGATAGGACAGAATCCATCGGAAAATCCGACCATGTGTATGGGGCTTTAGGCAGTCATAAAGTACGGTAACCATTTTCTAGCACCAACTTGGCCACTTAACCTAGTGAGGTAAGTCAGCTTGATCTTTTCCATGAAGCCTAAGGCAGTGCAATTACTGATCATCTTGCATTATTCTGCCCCAAACTGATGAAAAAAGTTGAATCTCCATACTTTGGGTTCCTGCAATTAGCATATCACCATTGCTCTTTGTGCAGCCTTAATAATCCAGCTCCAATGTGTTCTAATTTTTTATTTTTTTTTCAAAGAAGCTCCTTTACTAATTTCTAAAATGATTTTCTCTCTCTTCCTCCTATGGCAGAGCCCGATAATTAGACCTAACCCCAGGAGGTGCAGGCTCTTCTACAGCTATTGAGATGTACAATATTACGAGTATTAGTCTTTGCATATGGAAACTGGACACACGTTACCCGTTCAGAAGCAGAAGCAGGATGGCAAAACATTGCTTTCCTCCCAACGATTATGGTTTTTGCCACGCCATCCTCCTTAGCAGATAAAATATGAGCGTGCAGATTGCACCTAGCGATGATTAAATATTTACCGCACAAAGAAGGTTCCAAGTAATTTTTAAATTTAATGGCTGCAAGCATTTGTTTGTATAGTATCACAAGTGCAGTATTGAACCGTTTATTGAGCTGTTTGTCGAGCACTTTTTACTAGCCTTAGTAACGTTTTAAATTGCAAGTCTTTTTTTTTTTTTTTCCTTTCCTATATTATGTGCTGAAATAAACTGGATAACTCCGGGTCTCCTCTCACCAGCTGGTAGATATAAATTATATATTAAACTGTATTTGCAATGGATCAGTGCATATGACAAGGAGTCTTCACAAGGCTTTGTCGTGGCAATCGAGTGTGCG
>CM053036.1:34416801-34431801 GCA_028564925.1 Lithobates sylvaticus | reverse complement strand
ACTTATCTGAGTGGCAAAAATTGGAACCCCTAGCAACCATTGGAGGAACCCTAGGGTTCCATGGAACTCTGGTTGAGAAATCCTGGACTAATCCTTTAAAGCTTAACACCAGACTGAGCTGAAGAATCCAGGGTCCCCGGGTCTACCTCCCAACCACTTCTGGATCCCTGGAAGCTGCTCGTCTTGCTTGTCTCTGACTGGTCTTATCCCCGCCCCTCTGGCCCACTGCTGGCCTGTCATTGTATGTGATGATGTAGGGGTGTCTGCTCACATTTCAGCACTTGATAGAGGAAGAGCAGACTAAGATAAGTAATGCTAAGCTTCAGTTGAGCCCCTAGACCAGCCTTTCTCAATCTTTTCAACACAGAGGAACCCTTAAAAACGTTCTGGTCCCAGGAAACCCCTGCTTAAAATTACTATATCTGCAACTTATGATACATTAGTGTGATGGTGAGTAGAATGAATACTTCTTACACTTCATTGGGAAGAATTCCCATCTTACAGATAGCTAAAAAGACCAATGGTGTCAGGGGGAACCTATCTGAGAGGGAGAAATTTTCTCAATTGCTCAAGGAACCCCTAGCAACCTCTGGATGAACCCTAGGGTTCCATGAAACCCTTCCTCTGCTTGGTATATAAGTGTGTGGGGCGGGGTGGGGTAGCTGAGTTTGGAGTTGGACCTTAGGTCATACAATACCTGATTAGCACAAAAGACTCAAGAATTTGTAGCTGTGCTTATGAAAGATGCACAGTTTTCAGCCATTATTTTAAAGCTGAACGTGGGGAACAAAAACATTAATTTAAAGTGGCTGTAATCCCTTACATATACCCAGTGAAGTGAACAGCCTCGTGTGATACACAGAGATGAAACCAATCCTCCAACATAGGTTTTACTTGTTTATGTGCAGGCTTCTGCTCTCTACAACCTTTCATAGGTGTTAAAAATCTTTCTTCATCTGTCAGCAGCACAGAGGAGGGGTCAGAGAGGCTGCAGTTACACTGTGTGAGAGCTGATTGGAGGAAAGGAACACACCCCCCTCCACACACTGTGAATAGACAAGCTGTCTGCTGAGCTCCAACCCCTTCCTTCCCGACACAAATTTATGTCATAGTTACATAGTAGGTGAGGTTGAAAAAAGACACAAGTCCATCAAGTCCAACCTATGTGTGTCATTATATGTCAGTATTACATTGTATATCCCTGTGTGTTGCGGTCGTACAGGTGCTTATCTAATAGTTTCTTGAAACTATCGATACCCCCCGCTGAGACCACCGCCTGTGAAAGGGAATTCCACATCCTTGCCGCTCTTACAGTAAAGAACCCTCTACGTAGTTTAAGGTTAAACCTTGTTTCTTCTAATTTTAATGAGTGGCCACGAGTCTTATTAAACTCCCTTCCGCAAAAAAGTTTTATCCCTATTGTGTGATCCACCAGTACGGTATTTGTATATTGAAATCATATGCCCTCTCAAGCGTCTCTTCTCCAGAGAGAATAAGTTCAGTGTTCACAACCTTTCCTCATAACTAATATCCTCCAGACCCTTTATTAGCTTTGTTGCCCTTCTTTGTACTCGCTCCATTTCCATGTACATCCTTCCATGAACATCCTTTCTGAGGACTGGTGCCCAGAACGAGACAGCATACTCTTGTAGAGTCTTGTAGAGCGGGAGAATTATCATTTTATCTCTGGAATTAATCCCCTTTTTAATGCATGCCAATATTCTGTTTGCTTTTTTAAATCTTCACAGAAGTGACTTATGCTGATAACAGAGGAAGGAAGCACCAGAGAGAAACAACACTTAAAGCTTAGGATGGAGATAAGTAAACACTGCAGATATTTGTGCTTTGCTCAAATTCCTTTACTGAGGTTTACAATCACTTTAAATACACTTGTGGTTGTTGTGACATCATCAATGTGCTGTACATAGTCTGTGAAAAAAGAAAGCTGTGGGAGGGACCCAGCAGGCCACACCTTTCACAGTCTGTGGGCAGAGACAAGACCAGTCACCCTGCACAAGGAGAAAGAGCAGCAGTGACCGGTATTTATTACAGGAATATCCTGCATAGAGGCAACATTTCACACCGGATTACTGCACAGATCTGGAAGAAATACACAAAGTACACCAAGATTCAAGCAAGAATACACATGCCTCTTGTATTTACACAATATTTGCTTATGCCAGAATCCAGCTTTAAAGACCATTATCATGTTTATATGACTTTTTAAATTAATTAAAATCATTTTGTCTCATATACCCATTTCCCTCGCAATAATGAAAAGTTCCAGTTGAGGGTCCTGGTTTAAGGTATTTATTGGAAGATTATTTTGCTCAGAACCATTTTTTCCTCAGTATGCATATACATGAAGATGATCAGCCTAAAGCTGGCCATACACATAACAATGTGATCATCTTTATACCTATCAACTGCTACATAGTGTGAGATAGACATGTGCGATTAGTTTCGTACGAATTTTTTGAAATTTGTACGAATTTTTTGAAATTCGTACATTCGTACGAATCCGAATTACGAATTTTTACGAATGCGAATTCTGTACGAAATACGAAATTTCGTTTACGAATTTCGGATACAAAAAAAAAGAAATTATAGCGGATATAACGAATGATTCAAATGAATTCAAGATTCAGTATAACGAATATCGACACTCTACGAATAATAACGAATTATCCGAAAACATATTAACGTTATATAACACAAGTCTATTGTCTATTGTTCACCAATCACTCAGAGGAAATACAAAATTTCGTATTCGTAAACGAAATTTCGTATTCGTAAACGAAATTTCATATTTCATATTTCCTCTGAGTGATTGGTGAACAATAGACAATAGACTTGTGTTATGTAACGTTAATACGTTTTCGGATAATTCGTTATTATTCGTAGAGTGTCGATATTCGTAACGATTCGTAAAGATTCGTAATGATATTAACGATTTGTAACGATTCGTACGAAATTCGTATTTCGTACGAATTCGAATTAAATTTCGTACACCAATTACGAATTACGAATTTTTTTTTTATATGAAAACGGAACAGAACGAAACAAATTTTTTGACGGCTCCCATGTCTAGTGTGAGAGCTACCTAATCTAAATTGTAACATGTATAAGCAGCTTAATGTTAATAACCTTATCGATGCATTTCTTACACATTGCTCCAGTATGGGATTTTAAGAAGACACAGAGACAGCATGAAATATTACGTTTAAAGAGAGGTTACATAGTAGGTGAGGTTGAAAAAAGACACAAGTCCATCAAGTCCAACCTATGGTTGGTGCTGACCTCTTTGACCTGTAGAATGAAATCAATATCAAAATCAATCCACAAAACAGGAGTCCTCCCAAGAAATAGAGGTCACCCTATTCGAGAAATCCACCTATAGATAGAATGAGAAAGAGCCAAATGGTCCAAAGGCCTTTATTACAATCAGAGGTGACAAAAGGAGAAAAAATGGTAGCCAATGCATTTCAGGAGCCAAAAATCCCCTTCATCAGGGCTTAAAATAATAAAAACAAAAAATATTTATTGGCCCTGGCATGTAGTGCCAGGAAAGTATCCCCAGCAGTAGCAATAGTTTACCTATGATGTTGCCTGTATTGGTGACCAAGCATAATTTATTTTACAGATTCCTTCCTTCCTAGTTGTCCTACTTTATTGTTTTCTCTCTCTATGCGTAACTATCAATATGCTCAACCTGACCAAACACCAAATCATTTCCAGGCAGTGTATTTTGTAAATGGGATTCTTTCGGCATGCCCCGTCCAGCAAGGGGGAACATTATTAATATTATTATACAGGATTTATATAGCGCCAACAGTTTGCGCAGCGCTTTACAACATGAGGTGCAGGCAGTACAGTTACAATACAATTCAATACAGGAGGGATCAGAGGGCCCTGCTCATTATAGCTTACAATCTAGAAGGGAGGGTCAAGTGGAACAAAAGGTAATAGCTGTGGGGGATGATCAGATGGAGAAAATGGTGTGGTTAGGATAGGCTTCTCTGAAGAGGAGGGTTTTCAGGGATCATCTAAAAGCTAATAAAGTATGAGATAATCAGACAGATTGGTGTAAGGAGTTTCATAGAAATGGAGAGGCTCTGGAAAAGTCCTGGAGGCGAGCATGGGAGGAGTTGAAGAGGGAGCTAGAGAGCAGGAGGTCTTGAGAAGAATGAAGAGAACGATTAGGTTGGTATTTTGACACTAGGTCAGTGATGTAGTTGGGGGCAGAGTTGTGAATGGCTTTGTAAGTAGTTGTTAGTATTTTGAATTTAATTTGTTGGGTGAGCGGAAGCCAGTGGAGGGATTGACAGAGAGGAGTAGCAGACACAGAGCGATTGGTAAGGTGGATGAGTCTGGTAGCAGCATTCATGATCGATTGAAGGGGGATAAACTATGTAAGGTGTGCAGTAAGCCAATGAGGAGGGAGTTGCAGTAGTTGGGGCGAGAGATGATCAGGGAGTGAATTAAGATCTTTGTTGTGTCATTGGTTAGAAAGGGGCTTATTTTGGAGATGTTGCGGAGGTTGAGGCGGCAAGATTTGGACAGTGATGGACGCGGGGCTTGAAGGAGAGTTCTGAGTCCAGGACTACACTGAAAATGACCTCTGAGCTGGTGACCTACAAAATCCCAACTATGTCCCCAATTTGTATGTTGGTAATGTTTTCAGAGCTATTGACTTAAGCCTCATACACATGATCAGATTTTCCACAGACAAAACCTCAGACTTTTGTCCGAAGGCATGTGCCTGGATTTTGTCTTGCATACAAACGGCAAGGAATTGTCGGCCAACAAACACGAATTTAGTGGCTAGGGTTTTTCAGCTCGTTATCGTTACCCTTTGGGCTTTTCTGCTAATTTCGTGTTAGTAGAGGTTTGGTGAGTGTTGAAATTGCCCTTTTCATTTTGCGTTTTTCACTTAGCGCTTTTCAGTTTGCGCTTTTCATTTTGTGCTTTTTTACAGTTTGTTTCTGAGCGGCCGTTCGTCAACCAGACATGTTGCGGATTCGGAGGAGATAATGTGTTATTTATTATTGGCCTTGGTGTTATTGCTTTGACCCAAGTCCAGTCCAGGAACAGGAGGAGGTGGATTTCTCGGACCAAAAATTGGTTGCTTTATTAATCATGACCAATTATGTCATATGCCTTTGCTGTGGGAGCTCCAGGAGAATAATCCAGGTGATTTTCTGAGTTATCTCCGGATGGAGGACCCCTGCTTTCACCAACTCTTGGCATTGGTGACCCCCTATATTAAGAAGCAGGACACATGCATGAGGCTTTTATTTTACTTTTTGGTTGAATAATGATTTGATTTGATATATTTTCTTTATTTTTGGATGCATAGAATGCACTTTTTGGTTAAGTTCTATTGGCAGATAGCATGTCTAATTTTATTTGTTTTCTTTTGTTAATGCACAATAAAAAAATTGTGAAGAATAATACTTGGCTATGTGTTTTACTTCAAATGACAGTTTGGGAGTAGGCAGTTACATTTAAAAAAAAATACAATGTAAAATTGACAAGGAACATCAACATATGTATCTTGATCTTAAAAACTACGCGATAATGGTGTTGTGGTAACTTGCCCAAAAAAAATAAAAAAAAAAAATAAAAAAGTATAATAATATTATTCTTGATATCACTAGAAATAAAAGCCTTTTAAAATACGTTTGGCATAACTCCATCAGTATCACCAGCAAAGCAGCTTCATTATTATCCCATAAAGAAGACGAGAATTGTGCGCTGCTTTTCGAGATTTCATAATTTGCCGCGTCACGAATGTCAATTCTCCATTACGAACGCTAGTTTACAAGACCGACCGCTTCTGGCTCGTCCTTTGTCCTTTGTCGTTGCCCTTTGGACTTTTGTTCCGACGGACTTGTGTACACACGCTCAGAAAATCCGACAACAGACATTTGTCCAAGGTTAATTTTAAAGCCTGCCATCCAACATTTGTCCACAGGAAATCCGACAACAATTGTCCGATGGAGCGTACAAATGGTCGGATTTTCTGCCAACAGCCTGTCATCACACAATTCCCATCGGAAAATCTGATCGTGTGTACAAGGCTTTAAAGGCTAGACATGTGCAATTTGTTTTTTTTCATTTTTCTTTTTTTTTTCTTTTTTCATTTCTTTCGTTTTCGTACGAATGAACGAATCGTTTGAATCGAACAAATCCGAATAAAGAATCGTTCGAATCGTACGAATCGATTAACGAATCGTTCGGATCGAACGAATCCGAAAAGCAACGAAAATCCGAAAAACCAAACAACAAAAAATCTGAAAAACAAAAAAAAGAACAACGAAAATGAACGAAAAAATTCGTACATTCGTAACTTTTTTTTTGTTGAATTGGTAATTTCCGTGTCCCTTACAATGGTGCTGCTTAACGTGCTTTGCATGGATTGAACAAAAAAATTCGTACATTCGTAACTTTTTTTTTCGATTCGTAACTTTTTTTTCGATTCGTAACTTTTTTTTTTTTGATTCGTAATGAATGGATTGAACAAAAAAAATCGTACATTCGTAACTTTTTTTTCGATTCGTAAATTATTAAAATGTAATAATAGCATACACATTACATAAAATTATGAATTATGCTCCGATTACAAATCTACGAATGTTACAAATGTTATGAATGTACGAATAACTACGAATGCGTCCGATTTTCGAATAAACGAATGAACGAAAATTAAACTAACGAAAAAACGAATCAACGAAAAATAACTCTTACAAATGTACGAATCGTACGAATACGAACAACGACGACTTTTTTTCGGAAACTAAAAAAACGAAACGAAAATTTTTTGTTGTGCACATGTCTATTAAAGGCTAAGTTCACCTTTGTTCATCTTTTTTTTTTCTTCTAAATTCCACCTCCCCTATGTACCAAAATAGTATTAATGTATTTATTTTGCAAAAATAAAACAGCTTTCCATGAATTCTACACCGACCTACCAAACTCTCTTCATAGCTGTTTAAAAACCCTGCTCGACTACTTCTGTCTTACTTCCTGGTCAGACTTTAGGTCCTGACACAGGAAGGAGTTGACCAGCTAAGGGTAGATGATGCAGGGTGTGTGCTAATGAGATCAGCTTGTCAACTTCTTCCTGTGTCATGACCTAAAGTCTGACCAGGAAGTAAGACAGAAGTAATCGAGGAGTGTGTTTAAACAGCTAAAAAGAGAGTGAGGTAATTCTGTGTAGAGTTAATGGAAAGCTGTTTTATTTTTGCAAAATAAGTACATTAATGCTATATTGGTACATAGGGGAGCTGGAATTTAGAAAAAAAAAAGGAGAGCAAAGGTGAACTTAGCCTTTAAGCTGGACATACACAGAGTGAATTTGAGCCATAGGTGTCCCTGTCAGCATCTTCACACCACACATCCTTTGAACTTAAACTCAAATAAACTGGGTGGAAAATTGTCAGTTGAACAGCAGCTGCATCCAATCACATGCAGCCTCTGTTTGGGTATCTGGACAGTGCCATTTAGCATGGATGGGGAAATAGATACAATTTAAAATCAAATAAAAACAGAGAATTCTCCCAGTGTATAGCCAGCTTTTGGCTTGGATTTACACACAGCTGTGAACCCTTTCTATGTTCCTTTCAAACGGGAGCCCTCTGTTCCATCTCAGCAGGGGGGTCCATAGATTGGTCCCCTTCTGAGTTAGATCAGAGTGGAAACAGATGCCACATATGTGACATCCATGTCCATTCAGATTTTATGATGGAGGACAAACAGGGCTATGTAATCCCTATGAGTGTTGGATGTAAGCAGATGAGCATCCACTTATACCGCCCCCATCCAGTCTGGTCAGTAACATAGGACACAGGAGCAAACTTCTTCATTAACAAACCTGAATGGACACGCATGTGGGTGGATATAGCGGGCGCACACCCGGCCATCCATGGGGATACAGCCTGTTTGTGATCCATCTAATAATGGGTCAAAAACAGATTGATGAAGCTACATGTGAAAGGGGCCTTATTCTGACCGCCAACTGTACATTCCTACTATACAAACATGTTTACACCAGTAACAATGTAGCTCAAGGACCTGTACGATGGATATAAACTGAAAGAATTGTTTAGGCAAGCCATCAGAGGAGCTAGTTTTAGAAAAGCTTAATGTGATGTGTATGGCCAGCTTTAGGCAGAGGACAGCTCAACAATACAATTCAAATACATGGGGATTACAAGAACTGGCAGCACATCGCTTGTGCTCTGAATAGATTTCATGGTGGTTCAAGGCTATCAGCACTGTTCCTGGAAAAGAGTGCCTATGAATTAGTTCACATGACCAAGGACTAAAGCAACGGTGCTGGCTGCAGTGTGCAGATGGGGTAGCAGTGCTGGCTGCAGTCTGTAAATGGGGCACGGTGCTTTATACAGTCAGTGAATGGGATGTAGTGCTGGCTGTAGTCTGTAGATGAGGTTGCAGTGCTGGCTGCAGTCTGTAAATGGTGTGCAGTGCCGGCTCTAATCTATGGATGGGGTTGCAGTGCTGAGTACAACCTGTGGGTGGGGTGCAGTGCTGATTTCAGCCTGTGGATGAGGTTGCAGTGCTGGCTGCAGTCTGTAAATGGTGTGCAGTGCCGGCTCTAATCTATGGATGGGGTTGCAGTGCTGAGTACAACCTGTGGGTGGGGTGCAGTGCTGATTTCAGCCTGTGGATGAGGTTGCAGTGCTGGCTGCAGTCTGCAAATAGGGAAGCAGTGCTGGCTGCAGTCTGTAGATGGGGTTTGCAGTGCTGGCTGCAGTATTTGGGAGGGGTTGCAGTGCTGACAGCAGTGTGAAGATGAGGTTCTCTGATGGCTACAGAATGTATATGGGGTTGCAGTGCTGACTGCAATCTATGGACGGAGTTGCAGTGTCGGCTGCAGTATTTAGATTGGGTGAAATACTGGCTGCAACCTGTACATGGGGTTGCAGTGCTGGCTGCAGCCAGTATAAGGAGTTGCACTGCTAACTGCAGTCAGTAGATGGGGTTGCAGTGCCGGCTGCTGTCTGTAGATGGGGTTGCAGTGCTGGCTGCTGTCTGTAGATGGGGTTGCAGTGCTGGCTGCTGTCTGTAGATGGGGTTGCAGTGCTGTCTGCTGTCTGTAGATGGGGTTGCAGTGCTGCCTGCAGTCAGTAGATGGGTTTGCAATGCTGGTTGCAGTCTGTAGATGGGGTTGCAGTGCTGGCTGCAGTTTGTAGATGGTGTTGCAGCGCTGTCTGCTGTCTGTAGATGTGGTTGCAGTGCTGGCTGCAGTTTGTAGATGGTGTTGCAGTGCCGGCTGCAGGCTGTAGATGGGGTTGCAGCGCTGTCTGTAGATGGTGTTGCAGTGCCGGTTGCAGGCTGTAGATGGGGTTGCAGTGCTGTCTGCAGTCTGTAGATGGGGTTGCAGCAATGTCTGCAGTCTGTAGATGGGGTTGCAGTGCCGGGTGCAGTCTGTAGATGGGGTTGCAGCGCTGTCTGTAGATGGGGTTGCAGCGCTGTCTGCAGTCTGTAGTTGGGGTTGCAGCTCTGTCGCAGTGTTGCCAACCTAACAGATTGAAATTTACTGACACAACACCCAAAATTTACTGGCACAGCCACGTTTTTACTGGCATTTCCAAAAGTTACAAAATTACAGTTTTAAGTACAAATTTCACTATTTGGGCTACAAACAAGTACAATATGTAATTAGCAATGTGATTTAAAAGTAGATAATAAGGCAAAAAACATATTTCTTATTTTATTTTCGATATAGTAAGTAAGTAGCTTGGGGACAGGACTCAGGAGGGCAAGAAATTAGAATGGGCGGCACACACATGAAATTGACTCTCACAGTGATACTGACAGCAGTGTGCAGCAGTACAGATTACCGACACGACACGTCCCCTCTTGAGTCACAGTGACAGTCTCTCCAAGCCAGGTGGTCCCTCCAGTCCAAACAGCACTGATGGTCCCCCTCCTGGCCTGCCTTGCTCCCATCCTGCAGACCCACACACAAGGAACTGGCCGCTCTGCTTGGCTCCCTTGCAACATGACATCACAGGACATGCTCAGGCACCAGAGCCACCCAAACACACTGTAGCAGGCACTTGTATGGTCTCCACTGGCTCCGGGCCGAGTGTCACAGCCATATTTTTTACTGGCAACCTTTTCTTTTTACTGGCATTTACTGGCAGGAGAAAATTGCCTGTTTTTTACTGGCTGCCAGTAAAAATACTGACGGTTGGCAACACTGGTCTGTAGATGGGTTTGCAAAGGCATGTGGTGCAAAGTAGATTTAACTCCTTTGTGGCTATTAAGGAACATACTTCAGGTTTTTTTGCCCAGTGTTCTGCTTTAAAGGTGATCTGTGTTTGGATATATAAACAATAAATTCTCTGCAACAAGGTAAAAAGCCTTCTACATGCAGCTTCTCGCTTCCCTCCCCCACAGCGATGTGCAGGAAAGCAGTGGCTCTCTTCTCTCTCTCCCTCCCCATTGGCTCAGAGACAGCCGTAGGAGCCATCGGACACACAGAGCGGGACTCGGGAGCAAGCACGCACAAGTGCCCCCAGAGCAAGCGGCTTGCTATGTGGGCACTCAGGAGGGGGAGGAGCCAGGAGTGCCGGCAGCGGACCTCAGATAAGTAGGATCGGGGATGCTCTGTTCAAAACCATTGCACATAGCAGGTAAGTATGGCAAAAATAACATTTACAATTACTTTAAAAAAAATTAAATATATTTTCACATACAACACACTAAAGCCCCATACACACGGTCGGACAATCCGCGGACCAGGTCGGTCGGATCCTGTCCGTCATACTTTGTCTGATGTTGGTTTTGCGTACACACGGTCGGACAAAGTTGTCGGAAAATCCGATCATTCTGAACGTGGTGACGTTTGTTGCCTACGACGGGACTACGTAGAGGCTAGTAGCCAATAGCTTTGGTCTTGTAATGTGATCTGAGCATGCGTAGCACTTTGTCCGGTCGGACAACCGTACACACGATCGGATTTGGTGTGATCGGACCGGGTTGTCGGCAAATCTATCCAGCAGGAGATAAGACTTTGTCCGTCGGACAATCCAACGTACACTGTCCGATGGTGCATACACACGGTCTGATTTTTCAACAACATTGTCCGATCGGACAGAATCCATGAAAAAGTTCGACCGTGTGTATGGGGCTTTAAAGTGTTACTAAACCCAGGACCCTGTATTCACTGTATCTGGTGTCCCACAGTACACAGAACATGGAAATACAATTATTTTAGGTAAATATAAACTGCTAAATAGCTTTTCTCATCAGCAGTATATAGCAGTCTTGTGACTTCTATCAGTGCCTGGTTAAAGCTTGTAGGAGGAGTTTCATTCTACTCTGAATGTCCTATGAGGCTGCAGGACCCCTGACCCTCTGTCTGGACAGTGCTGATTGGCCCTGTGCTGATAACATGCACCCTCCCCGGGGGGGCAGCAAACAAGACGTCCCATCGCCAACCCCCTCGTCGGTCGGTCGGACGGTCGGTTGGCCCCGCACTTACACAGCCAGGACCAACTTCCTGATTCACCGGGAGAAGAATCAGGAAGATGATACCAAATATTAATTTACTATTGTCACACAACTGGGTGGGATCAGGGCACAGTGCTCTGCGCCCCAAGCCCACCATTTTTATAAACCAATTATAGCCTCTGGCTCTAATCACATGCTTCTAAAAAAAAAAAAAAAACATTGCAATCTATGCAACCGACACCCTGCATGTAGATTAGGGGCCGGACACACCCCTGTGTCCCTATATCACTGCTCCCCCCAAAAAAACTCTCTAGCAATACACATTAAACTGAGCCTGTGCAGAGTGACCCCAAAGGCTATGTCTTATCAGGAGATAGACTGGGGACAGTGGAATAAGGGGAGGATCAGAGAAGACAGGATACAACATCCTTTTTACACAATGCAGAGGATTAACTCCGTCGGTTCTACAGTGAGTAAAACAAACATGCTTTACTGCATATACAGACTGATTTGACTGTTTTGGGTTTAGTAACACTTTAAGAACCTGAATGTTCTGCATCTGCCTTCTGTGGCTGGTGAGGGAGGGGGCAGCACTCTAAGCCAATCATTTCTTTATTTCTTTGCACAATCCTTTCAGGAACAGTAGGGGAGAGCAGAAGGATAATCTCTTCAGTATGCTGCTGCTCCTTCATTGTCCAATCACAGACCGGGCTGGATCCTGGACCAGGCTTTGTTACTTTATTGCAGGATAGTCTGTTGGGAGGTCCAGGACCTGGCTGTGCTGCCTGCCAGTGGTCCCTGGCTCATAGGACTGGCTTGAAAAGAATAAGGCACCTTTAGACAGGCCGAACAGTGCATTAAGTCGATCGCCTGGAATTCAGCTTTAACTAATATTTGTAATAATTAAATATATAAACCATACCTTGGTAAAATAGATATTTATAAAGCAGATCACCATTTTTGATAATGAATTCTTCTAACCAGCTTAATTTTTTTAGTTTTAAAGGAAATCTCAGTAGTCGATTAAAGGTAACAATAAACCCAAAATTCAAGCTGCCATACAATTTTTTTTTTTTTTTTTTTACATTTTAAAGGGATCGGCATCTTTTCGAGTCCTCCTTGCTATCTCCGCATCCCCTTCCTCTTAGCCCTCGGGTGCAACGGTGCCTACCGGTTATTACCAATTGAATTTTCAATAGCAAACTTACCAAGCCCTAACTTTGACGAATTTTATTTCACATTTGTCAAAAGACATAAACCTGACAGCATTACAGGGGCTGTATACTAAAAGTAGTATCTCAATTCCGGCAGTCTGTCCAACCCACTCCTCTCCTGGGATGCGTTAAATCTGGGCCCAATTCGCAGCTTTGTTTGAACATTATATTTTTTCCCTTTTTTTTTTTTTTTTTCTTCCCACCTTTGATATTTATTTCAGTGTTAAATCTATTCTTCTCTTCATCCATTACCCTGTTTTATTTCTGTTTTTGAGAACCTATATTTTTGCTAATAAATATTCAGTGCACCATTTCATCCTGTATTTAATATGCCCAGTGCACGCTCGCTATTCCAACTCCGCAACAGATTGAGTGGACATTCCACTGTTGCAGCGTAGTCGTAAAAAATCAGGAACTTATAAAATTCTACCTTTTTCCTCCCTTACCATAGGTTTTGATTCAGTGCCTTCTTGTGCTATGTCCCCGCTGGCTGCTGGGAGCGCAGAACAGAACCACAGCTCCCCCCTGTGGCCTCTGGGCTGGATTACCGTTCCCCCCCCCCCCATCCTTTGTACACAGGAGAGATATTGCATCTTTGCTCTTGTTTCCCGCGTTCAGCAGTGTTCACATTTCTCAGCACCTCCTTATTCTAATAGAAAGGGCTCTTAAGATATGCTAATTTGGGCAGTCATTTGAACAGCGTTTGCTAGAAAGAGTGCAAACTGGTTTTTATTTTTTTATTTTTTTTTAGATAGGGCAATGAGCTTATGATATAGTAGAAATCAAAAAGCTGACGCTTGCTATGCATGTGTGTATACATACAGAGCATAGAAGTGTGTTTTGTGTATTGTTTTTCACAAGTCTAGTTTGAGCGACTGCTTAACGTGTATTGTTTGTGAAAACACATATATGTGTCTTTATATACAGTATATACATATGTATATATATATATATATATATATATATATATATATATAGATTAAGATTGTACGCTCTCATGGGCAAGGCCCTCCTAACCCTCTTGTCTGGCATTGTATTGTAACTCTACTGTCACCTTTGTTTTGTAAACGCTGCGCCAACTGTTGGCACTATAAAATTCTTGTATAATAATGTTAATAATATAATAATATATAATAATATATAATAAAAAAAAAATATATATATATATATATATTTAGATTTAGATTGTACGCTCTCATGGGCAAGGCCCTCCTAGCCCTCTTGTCTGGCATTGTATTGTAACTCTACTGTCACCTTTGTTTTGTAAACGCTGCGCCAACTGTTGGCACTATAAAATTCCTGTATAATAATGTTAATAATATAATAATATATAATAAAAAATATATATATATATATATATTTAGATTTAGATTGTACACTCTCATGGGCAAGGCCCTCCTAGCCCTCTTGTCTGGCATTGTATTGTAACTCTACTGTCACCTTTGTTTTGTAAACGCTGCGCCAACTGTTGGCACTATAAAATTCCTGTATAATAATGTTAATAATAATAATAATATATAATAATATATAATAAAAAATATATATATATATATATTTAGATTTAGATTGTACACTCTCATGGGCAAGGCCCTCCTAGCCCTCTTGTCTGGCATTGTATTGTAACTCTACTGTCACTTTTGTTTTGTAAACGCTGCGCTAACTGTTGGCACTATAAAATTCCTGTATAATAATGTTAGTAATATAATAATATATAATAAAAAAAAAAAAAATATATATATATATATATATATATATATATATATATATATATATATATATATATATATATATATATATATATATATATATATATATATATATATATATATATATATATATATATATATATATATATATATATTTATAAAAGTAGATGGTGAGCTTTCACAGGCAGGGCCCTCCTAACCCTCTTTTCTTGCATTGTATTTGTAACTCTACTGTCTCCCTTTATTTTGTAATGCGCTGTGCCAACTGTTGGCGCTATAAAATTCCTGTATAATAATAATATTATATATATAATAAGTAGATGGTAAGCTTTTACAGGCAGGGCCCTCCCAACCCTCTTTTCTTGCATTGTATTTGCTTTTATGGTTGAACTGGAGGGACTTGTGTCTTTTTTCAACCTGACTAACTATATAATGCTTACGATATAATGCTTGTAACTCTACTGTCTCCCTTTATTTTGTAATGCGCTGTGCCAACGGTTGGCCCTACAAAAATCCTGTAGCATAATAATTATAAAAACTATAACTATAATTCATATATTGACGCAAGGTTAAAGCACAGATGGAGAAGCAGC